>VUQI01060648.1:79726-102980 GCA_015106735.1 Paratilapia polleni
CAACTGATGGAGAAACTGTGTTTTGTGTCCACTCCACCCTTTCCAAAATTAGAATGACGATGGAGGTCACTGCTGTCTGGTCAACAAGTGGAGCACCTTCCTGAAGGCCAGGCTCATCTGCTCTGTGCCCGGGGCCGATGGCATGGAGACACACTTCGATGAGCTCAGTGAGTACAAAGGACTTTAAACCTGCATCATGCGGTGCTTCTTTCCACTGTTTCTGTTGATGTGGAAATGTGTAGGTTACTTGGTGGGGGTGGGGTGATGTTTTATAGACTTCCTTGTCAATCAAACGTGCTACCAGCACTGTAATGCTTTTTCTGTAGGTGGTGGTTCTCACTGCTCTTTTGCAGATTGCATCCTACACATTTAGGGCTGCAACTCACAATTCTTCTTCTTATTGATTAATCAGCAGCGTAGTCGTGTGGTTGATAAAACATCAGAAAAAGTTGGGAAAAAAAGTCCAAAAGACCATGTCTAGATCTGCTGTTTTATCAAAAAAAAAAAAAAGATAAAACGTCTTTGACACATTTTAATTGTAATATATGTGAAGCTATTAATTTATTATCAAAATAGTTAGTGTACTTGATTTATTAAATCAGTTAACTTCTGGTTCTAATTGCGCTCTGTAGAAATGATTACATGACATTTTGACACAGAAATTCCACTTTTTTTCAAAAGAGGTTAGCATTACTTATACATCCCCCAAGAACTTTGGTTATGCCCCATTTTTTTGACAGATGCCATACCTCTTCTTTGTGCAGTTAATCATTTTGACAGTGGGTATTGAATGGCAAAGAAAAAAAAAGACATGCCTGGCTTTATTTAAGACATATTCATTTTCAGTTTTCTGTCATGTACGATCACATCTGAAATATTAAGTAGAGAATAAGTCTTCTGCAGGGTTTGTTTCTATTGCAGCACCTGCCAACACACACACACCCACACTTACACACACACACACACACACACACATACAGGCGCACTAAAACTCTGTCTTTGAACCATATGGCAGGCCCATACACCATATTGTAATAGGAATGACACCCATAATCCCACCACTGTAGTTGTCATTTGCTTTCAAGATTTCTTAAACAAAAGTGTCTGTTTTTTGTGTGTGTGTGAGGAGGCGGCCTGATGGTGGACAGATCAGGTCACCAAGCAGGAATGTCTGTGACTGTGAGACTATTGGACTCTCAGAGGGAAACTCGTCCTCTGTCTGTCTCATCTGGTTGGGAATAGAGGCAGAGACTGATTAGGGGCCTTTCTGTGTGGTCACTGTTGCTTTTGAACTAATCTTAAGAAAGAAAAGTGCCATGCCATGTTAGTTTTTTTTCCCCTTTTATTTCAGTCTTTGCTTTTGTCTTCACCTGCCTGCAGTTCAGAAACCACCAATTTATTTTTACTGGTAACATTTATTTTATACCTCTTTGAACAGTGTCAAATATGACACTTGAAAACATGGTGGCCTTTTTGTGTTGTGCAGCCACTTCAGGCAAATCACGAGAAAGCATTTCTGAGTGGGACTGAGCTTGCTTTACATTTACAAACAAGGCTTCTGTCTTTACCTAGTTCGATCAGTGTTGGCACAGACACAGTGTGCGTTGTAGAGTGGTTCTGTGAGAGGGTTGGTGACTTGTCAGTGTTTGGCGCTGGTGAGGAATCTTTTGGATATTGCTCGAATAAGGCTGTAAATGTGTAATGGAACCGGCTGGTGAATGAACAAGGACAGGCACGCCAGAGTAGACGTGCCCAGAGAGAAGGAACGAATACACAAAACAGGCATCCCTGCCAAGGACTCCTAGAGGAGACAATAAATGGGACAGTTGTTTCATGCAAATGGCGTCACATTTACTGTCTAGTTTGAATGTTTAAAAAGCTCTCTTGTTGGAGAGTTTGTTTTTGCAGGTAAAAGTGGCAATTTTAGGAGGCCAAATGGGCCTTTAAGTACTGCACATGATGTAGATCATTGGGGAAATACACTAAATTGCTCTCTTCCTAAAAGTTAGATGAGAACATTCGTGCAGCTCTTATGTGTGTCCAATAAATATGATTGGATAAAGTTAAAGCCATCCACCAGGTAGCTTCAGTACAGGTAAAAGGAAAAACTAACAGGGAAAATAGCTAGCCTGGCTCTGTCCAAATAGCCACTTACTAGAACCACTAAAGCTTTCCGTCCATCCATCCATCTATCCTTCCACTTATCCAGTTCAGGGTTGCGGGGGGGTGGAGCCTAACCCAAGTGTCATAGGATGAGTACACCCTGGACAGGTCACTGGACTGTGGGAGGAAGCTCGAGTACCTGGAGAGAACCCACGCAGGCACAGGGAGGCACAGGCAAACTCCACACAGAAAGCATTCAGCCGGCCGTGGATTCAAACCCAGGACCTTCTTGTAGAGGTCGCCATATAAAGTTGAAAATCTTTAGTAAACAAATCAGACTATTATGAAGAATAAAATAAAAATGTCCAGACTCTGTCATGCACCTCTTTCAGTTTGGTGACGCCCTGACAGATCCTGTTGCGGTTATGTAATGAACTCAGGCACTCTGACATCTGTAAAAAAAGAAAGAAATGCAACGTTTTGTTAACGTTTTGTCAGATCCACATTTTATTTATTATTGCTGAATTTCATTAGTAACCTCTTACAGACTGGTTTGTGAGTGCAACATAAGCATCTAAATGGTGTCTTTTGTGCTCAGTGTGTTGTTTATGTACCTATGTTGAGGCAACTTCTTCTTTGATGGGACATCTCATTGGCCCAAAAGTCTTTTTCTAAAGTTTACACAAACATCCTTTATAGAAAACAAGTACCGTAACTGCATTATACTGCACATCTGAAAATGGTTTCAAGCCAGGACACGTTTCCAGTTCAGCTAGATATCCTTGAGTGAGAAGACTCTTAACCCTTCTGTAGGAGTTTAGAAAATATGAATGCATAACTTATTATCACCCTGTGTAAATACCAGTTCAATTACTGTGAAGTTTTTTTTCAAATATCCAGACCAGCTGTTGTCTTTGATGTAGAACATTTTGGCAAATCACTTCTGAGACCTTGGGAGTTTTTACAGTTGGAAAAGGTAACATTTTTCGCTCTGCCTGACAGTTTATACCTAAATGACTCACAATGATTTAAATTAGTGTTAACATGCTCTTTCATTTTATAAAATAAAATAGTACGACGCTTTATGTGAGGGATGCTTTAAAATGCACTTCTTATCAATAGCTGGGGAGAAGAAAAGCTGGAGAGCAAGACGAAAGAGTCAAGGAGTGAGATATACAAAATTGGTCAGTCAAGCAGAAGATGAAATCTTTTTTTTTTTTTTTAAATAATATGGGATGTACAATGGCTGAGATGTTATTGCCATACAAACATAAAAAAGCTGGTTGTGGAATGTAGATTCTTTCCTAGTTGTTATTAACACGCCACATTCCCTGGAGCAAAATCATCCCTGTCCTGTCAGGATATCTTTTATTGCAGATCACATAGCTTTTTTTCCCCTGAAGCCTTGATCTGTTTTTAGCGACTGTATATGAACTATGACAGCTCTACTGTATGTTGGCCTCTGTGGTATCTTGCCTGTATAAGCACACACTTGTATTTTCTTGCGTGAAAGTACAACAGCAATGGCTATATGTCATGACAAGGATCATCTGTTGTGTGACACCCGTGACGGCCCTTCATGCTGTGAACACGCTAACCCGTGACCGTTCACTGCTCTGGTTGTGGCAGCTGTGGAAGATGGCATGGTGATGGGGGTGTGTGGATGGGTGTGAATCTCAAGAATAAGGCCAGTGCCTGCTATCTTTGAGCTGTATCCTTTTTCTCCTGAGATGAATTCACAGCTGCAGTCAGTCCCCAGAGGAAGACTGTACAGCCTCACTAATGTGGACAGGACCAGAACCCTGCAGTTCAGATTCAAAGATAATGCTCATCCCATCCATGTATCATTCTATCTACATAGTATGACAGCTAATTTCTCATGCTGGTCTATATGGAACTGTGAGTGTATAAATCTTGACTGGTATACTTACTCTTGTCCAGGATCTGATCAGTTCACCCTATCTTTTCACACTTTCCAAGCTCTAATAGTCATATTTGAACCTTTTCTCCCTCTGTTTCTCACTTCTTGACTTTCTCACCAATTGCAGTTTTACTCCCGGTTTTCCTGCACAACTAGGTCGGGAGTGCATTCTCTTTTTCATGCTGAAGGCCATTTCCTATTGTAGGCAGTGAATATGCCTCCTGGGACTATTATTTAAGCCAGGTACTAAAGAGCAGAGAGACTTATCACTAATCACGCGTTTAGTTTCTCTGTATTTGTTGCTGTCAGAGCCCTGCAGGTGAGCATCTGTGATTTAAATACCTCTAAAACCGGCTTAAACATATACTGTATGATGCAGTTCTCCTTTGGGAGAGAAGAGATATTTCCTTTCTCTCAAAGTGTAAGACATGAACTATGGATGCTGGAAGAGAAGAACATCGTGTTTGATTTTACTGGGAAATCTCTAGGGGTTTTGCAATCCTCCAGTCTAGACTGTACAGAGCCAGACTGTTTGCTTTCACAGCCTGACTTTAAATATCTGTTTGGTGATAGGTTAAAAATATTAATGGTTTTCTAAACTTTTTCAAAGCTGAAAAAAAGCTCACCTCGTTTTATAAATAGTGCACTATATTCATTTACTGTATCTCATTTTATTTGATTATGCAAAGTCTGGGTGTGTAAATGTAGTAAATATAAGGTGCCCACACAAATTCTCTGGGCTTTTACAATAAAAACATAGCATATCATGTGGACTACTAACATAGATTTTATAGATGTAGGGAGACACTGTAAGTTTTAATACCAGCTATTGTAGCCATGCCTGAAGTTGCTACGATTCATGCAAACACCTAATAATCGGCTCTAAAATTGTCGCAGGAACCCCACCTTTAATTCTTTTAGTGCAGTTATGTATTTTTCTAACAGAAGCATAAAGATACAGCAGAAGTTTCAACTTGGTTTCAGATCCAGTAGCATGTACCATTTGTTTGAAGGTTCATCTTTATTGTGCATCAGTCCTTCCAGGGAGGTGTCGCCCCTCTGGCTAAGAGCAATTGGACTGACTGAAACAACTCTAAATATTAGTAAAGAAGAGTGCTTGTGCTGTGGAGCGTGCACTGACCTGGCTTCTCTCTGTTCTCTCACAGGAGATGTTTACATACAACCAACACAGGATATAAAAAATCCTGTCATATATGGAGTCTTCTCTGTCTCTGGGTTAGTGCACTGTACTAGATCCTGAATATACTCTGTTTCTGCTTGTTTTTTCTTAAGCCAAATGTATCTTTTTGTCTTTGGCTTACTTTACGTTTCCTCCACAGCTCTGTGTTCAAAGGCTCAGCAGTTTGTGTGTACTCTATGGCTGACATCCGCATGGTCTTCAATGGCCCCTTTGCCCACAAGGAGGGCCCCAATTACCAGTGGGTGGCCTACACTGGGAAGATACCCTACCCTCGACCTGGCACGGTGAGCCTCACCTCTCACTGACCCCACACACAAATCCCACATCAAGCTGGCATAACAGGGACTTCTCTCTAACTTAGACTTTAAAAAGAATCCACCTGAACTAGATGCAGGCATCAGCATAACTGAACTCAAAAAATTACTGCAAGACAACCTCTCCACTAGGCCTTTTTTATTTATTTATGTCAGTTTTTTGGGTTGTGGGACTCATGCAGAGAATGTTAATGTTTCTCTTCCAGTGCCCTGGAGGTACGTTCACCCCCAGCATGAAGTCCACTAAGGACTATCCAGATGAAGTGATTAACTTTATGAGGAATCACCCTGCCATGCACAATGCTGTGTACCCAGTGCACAAGCGCCCCCTAGTGGTTCGGACCAATGTGGACTATGAGTTCACTACCATTGCAGTGGACCAGGTGACAGCTGCAGATGGCAACTATGAAGTGCTCTTCTTAGGAACTGGTGAGTGCTTTGTAAAACTGAAATGTGATTTATTTGTTAGAAAGGATTTGTGGAGCCAAGTCTCTATTTTTGGGTCATTTGTATAAATGAAAGTCAGTCTGAACCCATGACCCCTTTGATTGGAGTCATGGAATGGTGAATGACAGTGTCAGTGGGAAGCTGAATAATGGAGAACAGAATACCCCAACCCCTGGAAATAAATCCTATGTAAGTGGAGGGCTTGTCTCCCCCGCAATCATTTATCATTAGGAGAAAAGCATTCTTCCCTTTGGTGCTTGAGTGGAAATTTAACCAATCAAAGGGTTTTTACCTCACTGTCTTCACATGAAGTAAACAACAGGAGATTTGTACCTGGAGGGCAGGGGTGGATCAGCAGCAGGGCGGTAAAGAAGAGAAACAGAAGAGGAGGAAGGAGGGGTATAGTGAGCATACCCGTCACCTTAATCCTGCCCACTGGTGTAAGAGAGATTTGTCTGTGTGTCTAGAGCCTTTAATAAGGCCTCTGTGTGACAGTGGCCACAGCTCAGTATGCTGCCCTTACATGTTGCATATGACACCTCCTAACTGGCCTCTTTGTTTGTCTGTGCATTATGAGGAAGAGACTAATGGGCTTGTGTGTGATGGCAGCCACTTTGGAGGAATGTGTGTCCTTTTCAGCTGCTGTCAGAGGCAGCCATTCAGCCCTGCACTGGGGCTCAGTGCAGAAGTCATAATAAATCTCAGGTATCCCTCTCACAGGAACTCTTTGTAGAATGTCTCATGGCATCCAAATGAATAGGTCAAGGCAAGAATGACAGGAAAGGTTTGTCATGGCGGCGGCAGTGAGTATTCCAAGTGGAACAGTGCTTCATGTCTTTGAGTAAACCAGAGAGAACCATGTGACAGAGATACAGAGTACAGTGCAGCCTGTTGATATGAGGATTATCCCCTGTTAAAGGTTGCTGAGAAAATAAAATGGGAATCCAAGGGGCTGTTGACAGGCTGAGGGGTGTGAGGCTGTCGGTGTGTAGCTGATGTGTGTGTGTTATGGTCCACAGACAAGGGAACAGTTCAGAAAGTTATTGTGCTGCCTAGAGATGACCTTCAGACCGAGGAGCTGGTTCTGGAGGAAGTCGAGGTTTTCAAGGTCGGTTTTGATTGCTCTCTGTCTCACCCTCCATAATACATTTCCCATCCTCCGCCTTTTTCTGATTTGCTATGTGTGTCTGTTGCACTTAAACTGACTATAACATTGTGCTCACAATTCTAATTTTCTACATCAAGGTCCCTACTCCTATAACTACAATGAAAATCTCATCCAAAAGGGTAAGCCTGCCTGCACAACAGATTTTCCTAACCTTTGCTCACATAGGAGAAAAGAAACCGCCCACCAAAGAAATTAATGATGTGATTCGAAAAGGCCACAAGCTACATGCCTACAGCTGTATTTCTGTTTTTTCCTTCCTCATAATTCTTAGAAAAGCCATAAGTCTGGGAGACAATGAAGAAAGAAATATGGAAAAGACATTAAAAGTTCAGTATTTTCTTTCAAAATGATTAAAATACTTGGCCTCTTCTGCACATTATGACATCAGTCTGCAGACAGAGAGTTAGGATTACACAGAGCCTGCCAGATTGATGAATGTCAACAGCTGATCATAAAATTATGATGGCAACCTGATAGAGATGAGCTCAGTATTGCCCCTGATGATCCAGGGCCTGCTGCTGTTTTAGTGCAGGATGGATGCTCATTGCATCCAGCTGGGTTTAAGTTTTTATATGGAAGGAAATAAATGCCATAAAGTTCACATAAATTCAGGTACTCTCTATTGCTGACATCCAACTCCGAGTGTCATAACTTCAATTTTAGTGTCTGAATTTCAACAATATTTACAACCAGATGTGTTTAGATGTGCTTATTAAAACTGAGCAATTTAAGTGAAGTTTTTAAATATAGGGCACATTTCTTTTTAAATAATGTGTGTGATTTGCAATATTGGCCACTGCTTGCCTCCATACCATTGGCTGTGCTCACTTCAGGTGTCCTAAAAAAAATCTAAATGTCTCTCTCGCCCTCTTTCTTTCAACAGCAACAGCTTTATGTGTCATCTGTGGTAGGGCTGACCCAGTTGGCTCTTCACCGTTGTGACATGTACGGTGAGGCCTGCGCTGACTGCTGTCTGGCCAGAGATCCTTACTGCGCCTGGGATGGCAAGTCCTGCTCCCGTTACTCCGCCTCGCAGAAGAGGTAAGCACCAACAACACTATTAGCATGAGCTACACTAACTTCATAACTAACTGACTGACTTAACAGATTTGTTGAATGATGCTCAAATCAGATTGGCTGGATGGCTGTTTCAGTGGCATTCTTAATCTGTTATAATCACCCCAGTCTTTGGGTAAACTGTGCTTAATGACACTAATAAATCATGTTCTTTTAACAAGGAAAATCACGTAATGCAATAACATAAAGTAACAGGATGACGATTTGTGGTTATTTCGATTTGCATTGAATATTTTATTGCATTTTCCTGTTGTTGAATGGCTTTGAATGGCTCGCAGTTGCTTTATGATTTTTTCTCTCCTTATTTGGCAATACTGGTCTGACCCATTTAGACGTAGCCGGAGGCAGGACGTCAAGTACGGGAACCCCATCCGCCAGTGCAGAGGCTTCAATTCTAAGGGTAAGACATGTGTTCCTCAGCCTGTTGGGTTTCTATTAGTTTATTAATGAATTCAGAAGGCTGACATTTTGGCTCATTTTTGCTGCTAGAAACTGAGGCTGTAAGAACTGTATTCTGGCACCTGTGAAAGAGAATGCAAAGAAATTATTTTTTTGATTTGCCACAACTGAGATTTTGGTTCTACGGAGCTCATGGTAATGAGTGTTTTGGTTGCCATGGAAATCTCTGTCTGTGCCCTGCAGCCAATAAGAACACTTTGGAGATGGTGCAGTATGGGGTGGAGGGGAGCAGTACCTTCCTGGAGTGTCAGGCCCGCTCGCCACACGCTGTCATCAAATGGCACGTGCAGAGGGATAACAGTGACCGCAGGAAAGAGGTGAGCTGCCCAGCAGTGTATTTCTCAAAGTTTCTGGTTATATAAGCAAATTATATCATGGAGTAGTTCATTCAAATGCATAATTATCCATTATTATTGTCACATAGACTTCCTGAAGTATTGAATTTGCTTTGATAATAGATGAGCATCTCCACACATGAAGGATTTCTTTTGGACATGCTCACCACAATATTTAATTTCTTTACTTTGTTGTCGTGGAGAAGAGGAGAGATTTATGTGCAGTATGACACATTTGAAAAATAACTCAGTGTAATTTCCTCTTGATTATCTGTTAAAATGATTAAGTGTTTCAGGCTCTGATTGAATGATGCCTGATTTCTTGCACAGACCTCCAGCTGTCCTGAGGCAAGCAGGGAAGGACACATAAAGGGGAGCTGTGAAAAAAAGCCCTCTGTTATGATATACAACCTTGAGGCTCTAGTTAAAGTTTTATTGTGAAGCTATGTAATGTTGCTGCCTCTCTTTTTATTGACTATTCTGTTGGATGGTCTCTGTTCCCAAAGGCAGAGCAGACTTTGCTGCTGCCAGACGCCTCTGATTCTGAGCAAAAATAAATAAATAAATAAAAAAGCTCTCCTTACCCAATCAGATTTCTGCATGTAGATATACAGACAGATATGATTACAATTCATCCAGAGAGGTTCATTGACAAATTTTGCTTGCTTTGTTTTTTTTTGTTGTTTTTTTTACCTTATGATCAGGTTTGATGGCGTACAGGTCTCTGAGGATTTGTCCCAATGCTTAGATATGCAGTATTTGGCAGTAGTTAAATGTCTCTTTTGTTTGATATTTTTTCCAGTAAAAGCCTGTGGTAGTTTATCAAGCACACTTGATTGATAAGGACATCCTGTCAGACATGAAAATACAAATACTGCACATGGAACAGTGAAGCTCAGACGAAATGTTGGGAAAAATGAATGGGATCAGCTTCGCACATTCAGCCTGAAGTGCACAAGGGAGAAATGCAGTTAATAAGCCAATTAAATCAAGAAGATTAAAAAATAAATCTGTCTGTTTTACATAATAGACTCAGCATATCAGCGTTTTTGTCTGTTGCATTTTTAAGGATAAGACCCATTTCCAAAAATCTTTGATAAAAGCATATATTTAATATTTATGTTGAAAGTATCAAATACTTAATTTTATTCTTATTAGTCCCATGAAGAAGAGGAGATTGCTGTTATTACATGATAGCACCTATATGTCAAACTTAAACTTCCTCATTTCTGCTGATTATCATCAACCCTAAAACTAGCACACCAGTAGCACTACCACCAACAGCCAAACTGGTTTGCAGCAGTAGATCGAGATGAATTGCACGATATACTCATAGACTGTAGTTATCAGCTAAGGCTAGCAGGCTTTGTTAGCAAGGTGCATCCATATTGCTAAGTAACATGCAAACATAATACTAGAATTTCACTCAGCAAAACTGGTGCACAGACTCATTTGACAAACTTCTAGTATAATTAACCACACAGCAAACCATGTTATCTTTAAGATAATTGTAATAAAAAATGCTTCAAAAGGCACCAACACCACAAATACAGTCAAGAGGTCCAGTTTAGTGCCTCAGACTAGCTGTGATGAAGCCTAGCAGACAGCTAACTCACCTGTTACTCAAAGAGACCCTAATAATGCATAACTTAAAGCCTCCACACCAACAAACAAACAAAAAACAGCAACTTCTGTATGGGGGAAATTAGCTACAGTATTTGGTACCAGGCTATAAACATATTTGTATCCTTAAGTGGCCACTAGAGGAATTGGAGTTTTTGGCACTTCCACATTGGTTTTATTTTTTATTTAATTGTTTTTGCCACATAGCGGAGATATTTTCAATTGTGGCCATGTTGATACTTCAACATATTAAAAGTGTAAGTAACTAGGAAACAACTGAATGGGGAAAAAAAATGAACCTACAGTAATTAATGAAACAAAATGACACAATCTAGATGATGTTGGCCACATCTACTTGTAGCCAGTCTGCATAAAGATATAAATCTAACTATTGTTTTTTTAACTAAATAGATACCCATACACATGCAGTAAGCTTTGCATTCCATCTCTGGACAGGTTATCACACTACATGTTGCTAATGAGCTGTTTTCCTTGCTCTCCAGATGCGCTCTGATGGTCGGGTTTTTAAGACAGAGCAAGGTCTGCTCCTGCGGTCTCTGCAACCCTCTGACTCTGGCATGTACCAGTGCACAGCCACAGAGAAGAACTTCAAACACACACTGATCAAGCTGCAGTTGGTGGTGCTGTCAAGCCGGGCTGTCAACAATGCCTTGGTGGAGGGCGGTGCAGGGTTAGTGGCATCTTCTTTCCACTCCAGCAGCACCCAGTGGACCTCCAACGCAGGCCAGTACAAGGACCTGCTGACCATCCTGAGCCAGCCAGAGATGAGCCTGATAAATCAGTACTGCCAGGACTACTGGCAGTTTGGAGACCCGCTGCTGGGCCCCCTAAAGGCCAAAGACCTGAAGGAGCTCAAGGAGCAAAAGAAGCCCCGCAACCGCCGACATCACAGGGACGAGGAGGAGGAAAGGGAGCAGCAGGGAGTAGAGACATGAGGAGCCTGACTTTGTGTTTGAAGCACCCCCAACACAACCCTCCCCCACCCCTGTGAAAACTGAGAGAGACTCAATGAGAGTAGCAACGTGAAAAAAAAAATCCACAAACCGGAAAAAAGAGCTGAGAAACTGAGAAAAAAAAGGCTTACAAACAAACCCCCTACACCCAATACATCCACTCAAACAGTAAGATATATGATACACAGTATTTATTGTAGGTTGTATATAGTATCATTCTGTGGATTTCTTTGTACTTATAGAAAAAACATGCTCTTTGTGTATAGGTACCTTTGGGGCAAATATTGTTATTATTGATATTGTTAATTTTATTGTTGCTGTTACTGTCATTACAAAACTCATCTGTTAGCATCATATGGCCTTGGCGACTTTTCGAAATGTGTTATCAGGCACGTAAGCTGTTAGGATGGAGCTACAAGAAGCTCTGTGTGACGGGGAAATGAGCTGTTGATAGGAGGTGACGGGATCTCTGTTGTTTTTCGCTTGCTTTGACTCAATACCAGGAGTCTTACATTTCTGGACACTGCAGGAACACCTGTGATGCAACCTCGTTATGGCTGCATGCGCACAGAGACTTCATATTACAAGGGGACCATTGACTTATGGTCCTGGTTAATGTGGGGAAACAGTGCTTTCTCCGTGGGAACCCAGACTTATAGAAGACTACTCAAATATTCTCAAAGTTGTAAAATTGGGACATTTTAAAGGAAACTGGTGCTTGCCCTTTATTTTTTCTTGTTTCCTTCTTGTCTGGAGGACTGATTGTAAAATATTGCAGCACTATTGCTACATGCCAGCACAGACACGGATTATGATTAAAGAGATTTACATTTATTTAACAATGACAAAACTCTTACTGTACTTCACTTTTAGTAACCTGCAGTTTCTTCTGGCCATGAATTCAAGTAAAAAAAAAAGAAAAAGAGAGACATAAACAAACAAGACAAACATCACATCAGTTATGATGCAGATTTATTAATAAAAATGCTTCTTTTCCAATGCAAGCATCCTTTGAACTGAGACTGAGGTGCAATAAGGGTTGAGGATTTTGCACATTGGGCATTATTCTTTTACGTTTCAGGGGACATTGGCTGGGGCCAAATGCAACAAGCACACTCGGGCATAGCATAGTTGTGGGAAAAAACTATTGCCGTGTATGGTGAGAGAGGTGCCCGGATCAGGCAGCAGTTGTTAGAAGTTCTTGGCACACAATACACCTTTTTTTTTTTAAACTTCCTCTTTGACATTCATGTGTGAAAAAAAAAAAAAGCCCGTATACACAACAGAGCATTGTAACAATGTTGTGACACTAACCAAAATATTGAATATTGGGAAGCTGGCTTTCATTGTATGCATGAACCTGTATTTGTACTGTAATTCTGAGATAATAAGATAGTGTGTGGTTGTTTCTTTTTTTTTTTCTGTTTTTCATCTCTGTGGGTGTACAGTGCAGTCTGACCAACTTACTCAGTACAGCAAAATGGGGAAAACAAATGCTTTAAAGATACC
Organism: Paratilapia polleni; assembly: GCA_015106735.1. Lineage (NCBI taxonomy): Eukaryota > Metazoa > Chordata > Actinopteri > Cichliformes > Cichlidae > Paratilapia > Paratilapia polleni. The sequence continues at coordinate 92,858 of VUQI01060648.1, forward strand.
GCCATTTCAAATATTCCCTATATAAAGCACGATCCATCTTTTTATTGACATCATTATAGATCTTGTCAAAGTATAAAGTAAAATTATCTTGCTTATATGTTTGGATAGGATATATGTGGGAGAGTATCATTTAAGAAATGGAAAACAAGCATCATATTAATTACATGGACCCTCTATTACACCGTGCTATTAAAAACATTAATACAGCACGTCTGCAGGAAGTAAAACTATTAGAGTCTCCTGTGTAAGAAAATATATGACAAAAAAATTGGAAGGAGTTTAAAATGTATTTTTATATCGTTTTGACATTAACGGGCTTCTAATAAATCTTGCCTACCTTCTTTTTAGGCAGTGTGAAAGTCAGCGTGGACGCCTCGGGGAAGATGCATCTATAATTCATACATGGGTATCTGTATCTGCTCCTTAATCTGGAATCGGTCTGTATTCCCAAGAATCAATCAAAGCTCCTGATCATCTAGTTCAAATGAGACCGGGGTCTTAAGGCAAAATATAAAAAATGCAAAGAAAGGTTGTACAATTTGTTGGTATTTTTAAAAATGTGTCTTTAGTTTTTGAGTTTTTGAGTTTTTGTTTGTTTTGTATTTTTTTTTTCATTTTGTGTCATCCAGACTTTATGAAAAAAAAAAACAAGCAAAAAAGAAAATGCACAAAGGTGATGTTATTGTAATGACTTGTGTAAATTACTCTTATCCTCCCTTTCCATTGTTGTTGCTGACTAATAAATTAAAGCTCTATATTTTATAAGAATGGAATGTTCCCCCACTTCATTGTGATTCGCTTGATGCTGGATGTTTTCCATGTTCTGCCTAGAACCCTCTGGATCCTTGGAATAAAGTTGTACCTGTAAAAAATATATGTATGCACATTTCTATAAAATACCCACACTGCATTTGAGTTTGCAATGAAGCTGTTGGACGATAAAACACCTCCAGTGACAGGACATAGGAGTACATTTGTTCTCTGGTTATATCTGAGTATCTTTACCTCTGGGCCTAATAAGTATGGATTATGCAAATTCCTAATCTGCATCATCTTGGATCTTGTTTCATTGTTAATGACTGAAAAACAATTGTGAAGGTGAACTTTTTGGCTTCTTAAGGAAGACATGATGGAAAAGGTCCTCCCAAAAGGTTCCCAATAGTGTGTCTGTCTCATTAGTAGTCTTTTTTTCTGCAAAAATTATTAGAATTTTCAGGACTTAAAATATCTCTAACAGAGTGCTCTTTGCTACAGGTAAAAAACAGCAAACTGACCTAAGAATATATATTGTACACTTTTCAGTTTTTATAACTACTTTCTACTTAGTATTTTTCTTTCTTTACTTTCTAGTTAGTATAGGGGCAATAATTAGGTTGCATCAAAATTTCCCCAAATACAATGAGCTTTTTGTGTAATCTGAGCATTATATTTGAATCTACAACATTTTCAGTTTTTTAAAGGATGTGGCCAAACTTCATGTGACATAATGTGAAGTCTTTGGTCACTAGCAAATCTCAGAAATGACTCTCTACCCCTTTGAGACAGGTTTCATCTAGAATTTTCCCCTATTTTCTGCCTACATGAGGGCATTATGAGCCGCCTGTTCTATGTTCATCTATTGTGCAATAGTTCATAAAACACAGCACTCTCAAGTCCCTTTACTCAGCACTAATATTTCCGTCATATAATGACTCTGATGTTACGGGTAATGGAAGTTCGTGAAGGCAAACTCTAGCCCACAGCGCCCAAGGGGAACAGGCCAGAGCAGTGTCAGTCAAGCCGACCAGAGTTTCTGCACCTCATAAAAGCCGTAACGGCACGGCTGACCCCTGAACATCCCAACAGTGACTCACTTTTTCTCACAACAATCTAGGTCAGGAGTAAAGTGGCAGAGAAGAAAATGAGTTAGACAGAGGAAGAAGAGGAATAAAAGCCACTGGGGAAGACCAGAGGTGGGAAGTATATGTAGATAGTGCAACAATGCAAGAAGATAAGCTCATGACAGCAGCATAGCCTTATGAATTTGAATTGGCAAATAATTATCTATATTAACAAACACAAAATTGTTATGTCTCTAAACAAGTAAATTAAATTAATAAAAAAACAGGACAATGAAAAAAAAAACCTCTCACATTCACTACAACATCCATCCATCCTCTTTTCAACTCCCCTGCTTGTTGATGCTGAACATATAAATTACTGAAAAGGCATAAAATAATATGCATTTTAATTTGTAAAAGACAATAAATGATTTCCAAAATCACAAATTTAAGGAACTAGTAAATACTGGATTTGTTAGTCATTATTTTGGTGTAATGAATATTTGCTGAATATGTGTGATCAACAGAGAAATTGTCACTCAGCAGTGTGGCTCACTGATGTGATTTTAATAGCTTTTTGGACAACAGTGGAGCTCTGTGATTAAGAGGAATAAAATATATCAGGCTTTGGATATAGGCTTGTTGTTAGTAGACACACACACACCAGGCGCTTCATTAGATCATTACATCTGTTCAACTAGTCATTAATGCAAATATCTAATCAGCCAATCACATGGTAGGAACTCAGTGCATTTAGGCATGTAGACATGGTCAAGTTCAAACTGAGCATCAGAATGGGGAAGAAAGGTGATGTATATAATTTTGAATGTAGTATGATTGTTGGTGCCAGATGGGCTGGTCTGAGTATTTCAGAAACTGCTGATCTACTGGGATTTTCCCACAAAACCATCTCTAGTGTTTACAGAGAATGGTCCAAAAAAGAGAAAATATCCAGTGAGCAGCAGTTCTCTGGGTGAAAATGCCTTGTTGATGTCAGAGGTAAGAGCAGAATGGCCAGACTGCTTTGAACTGGTAGGAAGGCAACAGTAACTCAACCACTCATTACAACCAAGGTATGCAGAATAGCATCTCTGAATGCATAACACATCGAACCTTGAAGCAGATCCTGTCAGCTAAGACCAGGAAACTGAGGCAATAGAACAACAGAAGATTGGAACAAAGTTGCCTGGTCTGATGAGTGTCGATTTCTGCTGCGACATTCGGATGGTAGGGTCAGAATTTGCCGTGAACAACACAAAAGCATGGATCCATCCTGCCTTCTATCAACAGTTCAGGTTGCTGCTGCTGGTGTGATGGTGTGGGGGATATTTTCTTGGAACTCTTTGGGCTCCTTAGTACCAGCTGAGCATCATTTAAATGCCACAACCTACCTGAGAATTATTGCTGACCATGTCCATCCCTTTAGGACGACAGTGCACCCATCTTCCAGTAGGATAATATGTCATGTCACAAAGCTCAAATCATCTCAAACTGGTTTCTTGAACATGAAAATGACTTCACTGTGTTCAAATGGTATCCACAGTCATCAGATCTCAATCTAAGAGCACCTTCGGGATGTAGTGGAATGGGAGATTCACATCATGGATGCAACTGTGTGATGCTATCATGTCAGTATGGACCAAAATCTCTGAAGAATGTTTCCAGCACCTTGTTGAATCTATGCCACAAAGAATTAAGGCAGTTCTGAATGCAAAACCCGGGTGCAACGTGGTACTAGCAAGATGTACCTAATAAAGTGGCTGGTGAGTGTACATGCTGTATACATCTACGGGTATGAACTAGTTTAAAAAAAAAAGTTTTTACTGTACACGTTTATTTGAAAATTTTGCAAATTTGGACTTTCCTGGGTCTTCACACTTCTGTTGCAGGAGGTCAGAAGCAAAGAAAAAAAAGACTATTGGTCTGCCTTTAATTCTGCTGTTCATATTTGTAAATTTTATATGTAAAATTAAGTAATTATAAATACTGATGATGGCTACATGGAAATACTTTCCCTTTACCACCTTCAACTGACATTTCTGAACTTACAAATTTGCTGAAGCAGTCCTGTTGCAACAAGCTTTGCACAAGAGCGCCCTCCATGGCAGGGAGTAGGTTCTGCGAGTGAAAGCTGCTGAGGCTGGCCCAGTTGGGAAAGAGCAAGTCTACCTTCCCCCTGATGGAAGCTGGGGTGTCTGAGAGCTCCAGTAAGGGGAGGTATGTCTCTTCTACCCCCTTCAGGACAGTGACATACTGCCTCTCAGAACTCAGCATCCTACACCAGAGCAGGTACAGCTTACTGCAGTGGAGATTTGAAAGGGTAGGAGAGGGAGGAAACAAGAAGATAGACAGAAGATGCATGAGTACATTTGCAAAAGAGAAACAAACATGGATGCAAGTGGACAAGTGGGAAGTAAGAGGAAGTGAGATAGCAGTTAGCAATGGATTGAGATCAAAGAGCCAGTAATGGAAAAATTATCTAAGATTGTATCCTGACTGATAAAATTGATGTGAAAGAGCCTTCAGCTGTACTTAAATTATCCCTAAAACTATGTATCACTTTCTCTTTCATCTCAGCTTGTTCCTTTCTTAGCGTAATTTATTATGTTTGACTTGTTTTGAAGCTCCAAGCCATTTTATACTTCCTTCCTACTTATTTTCTCACAAGCAAAGTCCAATACACAAAAATGCAGATATTTTCGGAAAGAAACATGAACACAAACACATACCTCTGTGCAGTTGAGCCAGCCCTATCCGTTCCCGTCTCCCTGTCAGTCCTCCCTAGCAGAACATGCTGTCGGGGTGACCCTGTGTGGTCTACCACCTCCTTGCTGCTGACCTCCACTCCTCGGATCAACACCCCTCCACCTCCTCCGCTGCCACCTCCGCCACCACCCAATCCAGAGATAGCTGCAGCCATGCTAGTAGTAATGACCGGGTCGGCTAATGCCCGTCGTCCCAGCCAGGACATGGGGGAGTTGCGACTTGCCCCACCCACCGGGGACTCAGCAGGTTTGGGGGTGGCTGTACCTCTACGGGGGGCCAGGAGAGCCTGGAGGTCAAAGCTTGGGTGACGCTTCCGAGGCGGCTTGGTAGGAAGTGGAGCCTCTGTGGGCTGTAAGGTAAGTGAGTTGCTCATTGATATGACTTTAACAGACTTCAGGTACAACATTACTGTATTTCTACCCCCTTCACTTATTTTTTTGGCCACTGGGGAGCAAAAAAATATTGACATATTGCATTTTGAAGTTGGTATATCAACTGCACCTCAGTGTAACATCAGCACTCATTTAGAGTCACGTTTCTGGCCATCTTTTTAAGTCCCCACCAAGTCCTGATGGAAATATCTGGTGATTTTGGCTAAATGCTCCGTCATGACCACCAGCCATTCACTAATTCTGTGTGTTTGCTATTTGGTGAGTGTGAAACTTCACTCTGAAAACAGCTACTTCTTGGAAAAACAATGCTGATGAGAGAGTCTGAACTAACATAATCAAAAGCAAAGTCAAGGACAGGGTGAAAATTTTTTTTTTTTATAGAAGTGGCCAGGTTGAAATCTTTATTTACATTGGGTTGGCACAGAAACTGTTGTCCTGTTATTTCTTTTTGCATGGGAAATTGCTGTAGGTCAAACAGTCAATAGTCACTCACTCTTCTCCTTTGCTTATGGAGTCATAACTGCCACATGTAGAAATACCTCATATAATATGTTGTTTTATGTAACACTGAACTGATTAAACTATCAAATGGTTGCTAAAGTTATTCTTTTTTTTTTAAATTGCTGATAAAGTTATTAAGATAAAGGCAATTTTAACAGATGGCCGCCCTGTTAAAATCTGTCCGAACAGCCATAGCCAAGTTCTGCTAAAAATAGCAGTTAGAAGATGTAACTTCAGTTGCTGTATCATGTGCATATATAGATCACATTCAGTGATAATTTCTTTTTTTTTTTTTTCCTGAAGAGCTATTAGCCAAATATAAAAAGCCATGCTAATTCTGAATGTCTTTAAGTCTATTGTTTTGTTATGTTTACTTCACTGAACTTTTGTAACCTTTGTTTCTGTAGTTATTGTCTGGTAATCATGTTGACATGTAGGTATGATGGAGAAGATTTGAGATTAAGCTGCATTCAAATAGAAAATGCAAGTTTGTAGTCGACCAGAACAGAAAGACATGGTTTGGTTCATTTCTTAGACCAATGGGGATTTAAAATTCTACATCCTAAATTTCAACAAAGTTTTCCACTGAATAAAAAAAGCCTAAAAACATGCTTAAAGTTTAATGACAACATTATCACTGATAAGTGGAAAATATCTGTTGAAAAAAGTCAAAGGGTTATGTATGTTGAGCGTAAAACAGAAAACATCTGTAGTAATTTGGCATTAATGTTAATACTGATAATATAGTAGAAAACAAACTCACACTCTTCTTCGAAGGATTCAGAAGGTTCTGCAGGAACTTCCCTCCTCCAGCCCCACCTGCTCCACCACCAGTTCCTCCCCCTGCTCCCTCTTTCTTGTTCCCTTTCTCCTCTCCTATCTTCAGTGTGGAGCAGGTCTGCGGTCTGAAGAGCGATGCTAGGGATCCCCAGGACTGCAATCCCCCTTCCCCTCCTCCACCTCCCAGCCCCCAGCAGTCACCATCTCCCTCGGGGCCCATCAGGTCCCACACGCTGCTGGCAGAGGGTGTTTTTGGCTTCCCTTGACCCTGATTTTGTGTCCTGTCAGACTGGAGGAACCGGGGTTTGACCTGTGCTACGGTTCGCTGGTAGCGCTCAACTGTCTGGGTCCAGAGATCGAGGAGTGCCCCACCACCAAGCTCTATGGCTAAAGACCGTGCATCCTGGAAACGGGACGGGGGGATTGGAGGGAGGGAGGCGAGAGGGCAGGTAGAAGAAGCGGGAGAGGGTGAGGAGGAGGTGGAGGAGACTGCATCACACCACTGGGTGGCCTGCACAAGAGACAGGAAAGAAAAGATGACTGCTGCGTGCCCTTAGAACACTTCGGAACTGTGACTGTATGTACATAACTTCCTGTGTGCGCTGCAGATGTCTTCCTGTACTGTTACCTCAGTCAGAGTGGACAACAACCTCTGTGTGTTGTCCAGAGTGGTCCAGCAGTCAGACAGACAGTGGGACATATCCCTTAGCTTCTCCCTGACTGGAGGGAGTCGGATCTGGATGTCGCTCAGGCCTGCCCAGTCCAGTTCACACCAGCCCTCCAAATCACTGAGCACTGACAGAGTTTCACTGTGCAGCTCCTGAAAGATGCAGGAAAATCCACTGTCAAGAAGTATTTACTGTAGAAGATTGAAAAGATACACTTGGGAAATCATGCATGGAAAAATGTTGACTGCATCTCTTGGGAATATGCTGGGAAAATATTTCATTAGCCCCCATCCATAAGAATGACACAAATATGCCACTGAGCAGCACAGTGGGCTCAAAGCACATCTACTTACAGTTTATACTTCCAGTTATTGACTTCTCAAATCCTTCACTGAGTAATTCAGAGTAACATATGTAGCTTAATGATGGTGCATGGCTGATAAGATTTCTGATCCTAGAGTTGATATGACAGAAGCTTTATTGTTTTTAAGGGAGACATTAAAGAGCCCCCCATACACCGTCGAGCCAAAGTGAAACAAAAAGGTTTTCAGGCCGGATGTTTAAACCATGTGCACGTATTTTCCCCACACATGAACTGGGATTCATGGAGGAAGAATGAGAAAGTCAACATCAGTCACATTTGTCTTAATACTCATTCAATAGCAGTACAAATTACATGTCTTCTTTACCGTTGTTGTCATTGCCACGTCTACTTATGGTGCCAGAAGTAATTTTATATGCAAATATTGAAATCAGTGTCACATATCCGTTAATTGTTAAAGATTAGAGCCCAAAGCTGATATTCTGATATATTGGATGATATATTTTTTTTCTTTCAGACACTAAACACATTTCCCTAACATTTGTTATGTGTAGTTATTTATTTACTTGTTTACACTCTCTTACACTAGCGTTCCAAACATGTGTTGCCAACACGGAAATTGCAGGTTTTCTGTACTACGAAGGTGGTTCACTTCTTAAAGGGGTACATGCTGCAAACGTATGCTGCAAACGTATGTTCTAGATTAGAGATCAACAGATATGAAATCACCGCCTACAGACCAATCAATTCTAAGGAAAATGGCGTCACCATTCCTGGAAGATCCCTCAGACCTCTGTGCATGGACAGTTGGAGGGTCTAAAGTTTTTTGATAGCGTCTTTGTGTTTCTCTGATGAGCAAGTAAGAAATATTGATTTTTAGACACAACTCTCCTTGATTTTTTTCCTGTTGGCAGCAAACAGTTTTATAACACTTTTTTTTTGTTCTATAAGCATTAATATATAAATCGGGACACCAATTTGTACTTGTGGACTTTATATCAGTTGCAGGTAGACTAAGCCTACATTTAAATTCTGTTTTTGTATTAATTCTTTACCTGCTCTCAGACCATTAAACACCATCAAGGCCGCAGGTGAAAGAATAAAAACTGCAGCTGTCTCATGCGAATTTAAACATTAATTTAATGTAATACTCAGTTATAATCCATCAGATTCTCCTGTGTCTTATTGATAAAGTTGCGATATTGACAAGTCTGTTAACTCACACAATGGGCATTTTTCCCATCTTTTCCTCCTGCCTTCAAATAGGCTAAACTTCATTAATATAGCAGCTCTTTTGCAGTCTTACTGACCAAAATGTTTAAAGCACTCACACATTCATACAGCACTTTTAACACTAAACTCCTGTACAGAGCTTTTCTTCTCACACTGCTGATTTATCTGCAGCAGCTGTGTTACTTTCAGTCTGCATTATGTGTGTAACCTCTTCATATATTTCTAATATTATAGTTTATTCTTCCTTTGTAAAATCAGCCACTCAGCTGCCAGTACACTAATCATTGTGACTGGTCAGATGTTGCCAATGACACCCCTTTCATGTGAACGCGCTCGTACCTAGACCGGGAAACCCTGAGTTAACTTAGCGAGCTGATAACCAGCTTCATGTGACCGCTTATCCTGATCGGCAGTGTTAGGGTAAGTGAATCCAGGTAATGGAAAGATACTCTGGGTATGTTGAACTCACTTTGTAGCACAGGGCACAGCTCCCAACATAATAGGACCTTTGTTGGTTAAACATTACCTGTGTTAGAGCAGTAGGAAGCTGTGGCTAACAGCAGCAGGACAGGGTTGGTTGAACAGTTGAAAAGTTGATAAGATGACAGAAGAGAGCATTGTTGAATTTCATGAAAAAAATACAACTGACCTTTTTAGAAGCCCGATTAAACAAAATTATATATGAGACACTGCAGTGAGTCACAGCAGCTAGCGTACAAGTGGCGTCAAGAGCTCAGCTTTAGGCATAGCTATGGATCATACAGAAAACAAATAGCCTGTCACCAAAACCATTTTATTACTTGTTTGTAGGAATTTTATATGACCATAACGCCTTTGATAACATAAATGTGTGTCTGTCTATTTAAACCCAATGGGGTTTACGTCTTTTTTCCCCCCCTATTTTTGGTTCACCTGCTTTAAAGGTTTATATGTAGTTTCACAGAATTTCATTCAGATCCCACATAGAGCTAATCCTTCTGAGTGGTAGTCATCGCCATCAGTGACTGACGTCATTATGCAAATGAATACATCACTCAAGCGCGGCAAAATGTCCACAGTGAATGAGTATTGTTGTCTGCTACAGTGTCATTCTCATCACTACTGTAAGATGACGCCAAAGAAGGGAATTTTCTAATCCACATAATACACAGAGTTGTTTTACCGCTAAGACTGGCTGCATAATGTTGAGCACAGTCAAACTGCATACTTTAACATGAAAAGATTTTCCAACAAAAGCACATATAACACATACTGTATGCACACAAAAAAGAGCCACATGTTTGTATCACTCACATTGGCCATTTCTCTGAATGTCTTGAACTTCTGCTGTTTGAGTGAGAGTCTGCTGAGGGAGAGAGGAGGGTCCTTGTAGTCCTCCAGCTGTGTCTGGACTTGCTCAATCTCTTTATCGCACTGTGGATTAAAGGCCAACAGAGAGGGAGGTTCGGGTGAAAGGAGGACACGAAGCGTTTTACTGCGCACAAGGGTGGAAAAGAGGGAAAAACCCTCTGAAGAGGAGTGAGGAATTTTACATGAAGCAAAAAGAAATATGCAGAGTACATAGAGTAAGTTCACTGGATCCTTTTCAGTGTAAGTGGCAGTGTGACCAAAGAGTAGGTTGATGTGAATCTGAGAAGTAAA
>VUQI01060650.1:0-12548 GCA_015106735.1 Paratilapia polleni
GGTCAGTGGAGAGTCGTTTTCAGCTCCTGCCAGAGTGTAACTTTGTTGTTCCCAATGTCTGCTGCTTGACCTTGTTCTTATGAACCGTCGTCTTAGAAATTTTAAGGATGGAAGCAACCCGACGCTCACTATATCCCTCTGCCAGTAATTTAAACAGTAAAGTAACTGTAATTTGGCATCTTAATCAAAAAACAATAATGGGCTTTACTATTTTTTTCCTGCTTTTTTGTAAAACAGTAAATTTGAAAATTCATGGATAACAACAATTTTAACATTAAAAATATAATTTTGATTAAAGAGCTTGTGCATAGTGGCAGATTAACCATTACAGAAACATAAAAAATTATTTTGGTAATTACCAATATATATATATATTACAATGAATATATAAGCAGATGAGCATTTGCAGCTTTTCCCTGTTTGCTTTTCTCACTGAATATCTTAGGATTAAATAAAAACGTGTTTAAAGATGTCATTTCAAAACTAAAAAAAGAAAAGGACATGCATTTTTCTATATTTTCTGATATTTTAAAGTTTAAAGGATTAAATTTGAGGAAATAAAAAATGTAAAATTTTTAATCCTTACAATATTTTCAATAAGTGCATAACACTTACAGCTAACTACAAAACAGGCTGTTATATAGCTATTTCTGGAGTCTAATAAGAATAAGTCAACAGAGTGAACATGCCCTATTTGTAACCTCCTGGTTGGCTGCAGTAGGAGTCATCTGGTCAGGAAGCCTCCCACAGTGTGATGGCCCTGAACAGCATCTATACTAGCACTCACACACCGCCTCCATGCTTATTTGTTTGATAAATGTGAGCAGTGGCTGGATGGAAGTTTTGCAGATAATTGTCTTTGGCTATCATGCCAGTGTACATGTAATCATTAGAAATGCAGCAAAGTAATATGCAGAACCAAGCCCAGTCGATCGTGTTCAGCGTGTTCCCAGAGCTGGATATCTCTGCAGTACTTTCTTGAGGCAGATTTCAGTCACGATGCAACAATACACAAAATACTTGTGGCAATTTCAAGCCACAAATGCACCAACTCACCCACTGCTTAGTCATTTCTCATCTACCTTATCCCCCAAAGTGGGTTTGACAATATAGCTGGTGAGAAAATAACAGAGGCTTTTAATTTGTTTGAAAACTTATCATGGCATAATGTATCAGATGTATTTTGATTGTGCTAGATGAAGAAAATTAAATGCCTATTTTTTATGTATAAAAAACACTGAAGACTTTTTAAAATAATCTTTATAGCCGGTTACTTGTTTTTCCTTGATATTTGGATTTTGTCCTTTTAGAGAATGATTAGGTTGAACACAAAACCATCTTGTTTGATGCTTGCTAATCCATTGATGTCATTAACATCCTGTTAACTGGGTGTGATTTCTAGTTACAGTGGATTTACATTGTGCTCTCCATATTTTTCTTCCAAAGCTGTTATTTGCAGAGAAAAGGCCATTATCTGTACCAAACTTCACCTCTGTAATTTCGAAAATGAATTCCCCACCCTCCCTGTCATCTTCCAGTTACACTTCTCATTCTGCCTGGATTTCATGGTCACTTCACGGTTGCAAGCATGTCTCTTTTCTCCTTCATCTAACCACGCTTTTCTCGCCTGTCAAGGAGACGCAGCTACTTTGCAAGCTCATGCACATGTTTCTATAGTTTTGCATTTATGTATGTGTTTGTCTGTCTGCTGAGTCTATGTGGATGTTTGTACCTAAATATGCATGTACCTAAGTGGTAGCATACCATTAAGATGTGGTATGTGAACAGTCAGAATGACAGTAAGTCATTGTACTTCTGATAAATGAGATAATTTGTCTCATTGTGATGATCAGGGGAGGTTGGACTGTTGTCACTGGAGTAATTATCTAGGAAAAGTTTGCGTGTATGTGCTTCAGTGACCTTGACGAAACACCTGGGTGGATGGGATGTGATTGATAATGTGTTCCAGATCCCAAGGTTGTTTCCCTTAGCGTTCTCCGTTCTATCCATCAGCCTGCTATTGTGTTTCTTCTCTTTTTTTTCTACTTTGTCTGGAATGTATTTTCCTTAAAAAAGTGAAATCAGGCAGTTAGAATTTCAGAAAAAATGCATTAATAATCATTAAAATATCCAGAATATGCAAATATTTTTTAATCCTTTCATGCATGGTGGTCACTATAGTGGGCCGCTACTCAAAAGCCATTTTCTTTTGAATATGCATGTGTTTTGTTACTATAGTGGCAAAAAGTGGAAAGAATCTTGACTGAAGATGTCATAATTCATGCATGAAAGGATTAATTATATAAATGTGTAGCCATTTGATACAATATGTTGCCTACATCTGTGACATTGTCTATTGTCTGTTGGACCAGAATTGGTCTCCGGTTTATGATGTCCCGACTAAATCTTTAAGGTTCACAGCTATGGTATTGTGCAGAAGTCTTGAGTCACCCCTCATTTCTTTATATTTTGCTAGGAAAAGGGGAAATAGGTACAGCAATTTATTGAAACATGCAAACATAAATGGAAATACAGTATATAACGCAAAAATAGAGTTTCTACAATTCTAACAAACTTGAAAGTCAATATTTGGTATGACCACCTTAAGTAGTCTTCAGGAATAGTTCTCCAGGCTTCTTGAAGGACATTCAGAGCACTTCTTCAGTTGGCTGCATTTTATTCTGTTCTCTGTCCAGATGATCCCACACTGCTTCAATAATGTTGAGGTCTGGGCTCTGGGGAGGCCAATCCATGACTCATAGTTTTCCATTGTGTGCTTTTCTATCCAGGTATGCTTTTACTGCACTGACAGTGTGTTTGGGATAATTTTCATACCGAAAAATGAAGCCAATCAGATGCTTTCCAGATGGTATTGCATGGTGGATCAAAATCTGATGGTACTTTTCTGTGTTCATAATTCCATCAATTTTAACAAGATCCCCAACACCACTGGCTGAAATGCAGCCCCAAACCACAACAGAGCCTCCACCATCTTTTACAGGTGGCTGTAGACACTCACTGTTGTACCTCTCTCCTGACCTCCTCTACACATACTGACAATGATTGGAACCAAAAATTTCAAATTTGGATTCATCACTTTATAAGACCTGTTGCCACTGATTTTCAGTCCAGTTCTTGTGTAATTTGGCATACCTCAGCATTTTCTCCCTATTTCCCTTCCTTAAGAATGGCTTCTGGTTAGCCACCCTTGCACTGAGACCATTTCTGATGTGGCTTCAACAAATAATAAATAAATCAAGTGAAGGACCAGATTCAGATACTGTTCATCTGCTGTAGATAGGTTTTCAGGCCTGCCACATCTTCATTTGTCCCCCACCTGTCTAGTTTCCTCATTTTTTTTAAGAACACATTGCACACCATGCTAAGATATGCCAAGTTTTTGGCTAATAGCTCTTTGAGACGTTCTTGGTGGAAAAATACTATTTTATGCCTGTCCAATTGTGTTATCTTTGGCATTTTTCATAGATTCAGCTAAAGAAATGGGAACAAATTATGTGTGTTATGTGTTTTTGCCTAAAAAGTGCCTAAAGGTACAATTTAAAATTGGTTCTATCCTAAGTTGTCTGTTATGTGTAGACACAACACTGGTTCATCCCTTGAGTTAGGTGTCTTTTTTATGCCCGAATGATTCATAGGTCAGTTTTAAGAGGCTTAACAAACAAAAAAGCATTCCTCTGAACATGGTCAGGTACAAGGACTGGAGTGAAAATGGGTGAAAAAGCAGCTAATGTTCAAAGAAAAACTCTGAAAGATCTTCAGAAAGCCTGGAGAACTATTGCTCAAGAGCACTTTAAAAAAATTACAAGAAAGTCTGGCTGCTTGGAAGCAAAATATAAAAAATATAAAATATCAGGGGTGGCTCAAGACCTTTGCACAGTACTGTAAAACTCTGATTTTAGGTGAGTACAGAGAAATTTCACACTTTCAACAGATGAATTTGAACACAGTGTTCTATCATCAAATATGCAGTTCATTCTGTACAGTGAAGCTCCAAGTATGGGCATTTGTTTCATCAGTCTTCTTGAAAAAAGTAAATCTATTCTTCATGGGTTTGCAAGCCATACAAAGATAAATAAATATCAACTGCTATTAGAAGTTGAGACATTCTTGACCCTAACATTTAGTGTGCTTGAATAGTTTGTTATCAAAGATTACTATTGTTAGAATACAAAAAAACCCCAAAAAACTACAGCTCCCTTTATGATTTACAAATATGGCAGCATCATAATTGTAATCCCACTTCCTCAGTAGCAATGACATCCAAATTCTTGTCTAATGTAATTTGACCAACTTTTGTCTATGACACTTTCTTATTCTGAGCCAAATGTTGCCTTTCTGAATTCAGCCAGGCATTTTGACATCCTGGATCCTTGTTATTATACAGAGGTGCCAAAACAACCAGAAGTATGTGTTCCCAGAAATATGATTAATTTCTTTAACATTTTTATAACCCTAAATTCTTACCATATGCACTTGACAGACAGATGACAAATTAAAGGGAAAACCAATATATAGTGTTTTAGTAAGGTGATGGTCGACTGCATGCTGGTAGATCAACTTTAATGTGCCTCGTCAGTCATTCAGAAAGTCGATGGTACACCAAGATATTCCCTCATTTGGTGCATTTAATGATGGTGGTAGACAGAGTTGTCAGTCCAAAATCTCCCACAGGTGTTCAATCAGGTTAGGAGCTGTGTGACTGTAAAGGTCATAGCATATGATTCACATCCATTTCAGACTTATCAAACCATTCAGTGACCTGTCATGCCCTATAGATGGTGGCATTGTCATCCTCGAAGAGACCACTCCCATGAGGATAGAAATGTGAGGTTGTGGGATGAATCTGATCACATGGAACACCACTGTATTAATTTGCAGTGACACTTCTCTCAAGTAGACCTACTATGCCAGCAGAATGCCCAGGAGCACGCACAAGCACTCCTCACTGTAGGGATCAATGGTTCCATTTTTTTTCCCCTTTAATTTGTCACCCACCTGTACACAACGACAGCTACACGCAAAGCCTTGTTTGCCTATTATTTCTTTAACCCCACTCTGAATGTCCCTACATTTCCTGAGCCAGTATCCCTCTCTATTTCCTCGCCCTCCATTCAAGGTACAAACACATTAAGGTCGAACTCCTAATAGCCTGTGTGATGGATGCCCAAGCATAATGAGCTCTTTATGAGACTTAATACCTACTGTTAATCAATGGACATAGCAGGGCACTTTTCAATACTACCTTCTAAGCATTTTAAAATGAGCCCTCATTGAATAGATTGACTCACATTCTGTATACTTCTCTCTCTTTTTCTCTCTTCTAATTCTTCTTCTACTCCTGCATGTAATTAATTACATCACATATTCGAAATGAAGAGATGCCCGTCCTTTAGAAATGCCCTTGCCTGCTCTGATATTGATAAAAAACTGTTTAGACTGAGAGATATTTTGGTTGAAAATGCAATGCTATGCTGTAATGCTGTGGGTGGACCAGACTTTTTTCAGCCTCAAGTAATGGAACCATGGGTGACCTATTTATTACCATAAATATTCCATACAGCTAGCTGCTGGAAGTGTTCCTGTCAATTACTGCTGGTTGTTGTTATATTGTTGTACTTTGATCTTTAGCTTCGAGTGTAATGCATTCCTCAAGGCCGCACCACTAGTATCAAGCTTTATTAGCATCATAATCATGTATCATATGCACCCACAAGTATATGGTTTGAATAGACTAAAAGTGGGCTGGTGTTGTAGCAGTTATGGACAGTACAAATGTTTTGTTGTGTTACAGGCTGTTTTACAATCTGTGTCAAGTTAAGGAAACACTGTTGTCTCAGGTACCTTTTTGCTGAATATGTGTGTCTGTGTTTGTGATGTTCTCTTTGTGTGTATCTGCGTTTGGGTGTGTTTGATTATCCCTTACAGCCTCTAAGGGAGCCGGATTCATTCCCACTCTGATAATGAGGGAGAGACTACCAATGCCCTCAAGTCATTTCTCCTCTTCTTCCATCCTTCCTGTTGCATCCGGCCGCTCTTCTTTCTTTTTACCTTTTTTTTTTATTTTTCAGTCTAGATAATCTGTCTTTTCTACCGGCAGTTTCTCAGCCTTCTGTCCACTGTTGTTGTATTCATGCATCGCCAGCATCAGTTTAGGATTTAGGAGGACTGGACCACGTTTGAGTCACTCTCTGTTCTAATAGATTTAAATGCTGGCTGACCATTTTTCATCAGTGCGGTCAATGGCTGACTGTCTCTGTGGACCACAGTGTTAACAGCTCTGTTTCTCCCTGCGAAGTGTAAGTGTAACAGGGGTGTTCTGATCAGTCTCAGAAAAGCAAAGTAATCAAAATTAGAGGCACCACCTTCACTGAAGGAAAACATCTAAGCCGAATAATTCTTTCTCTTTAGTGATGAATCATAAATTTTGTCAATCAATAATAATTAAGTGATCAAAAATCATAGATTGCAAATGTATTTATATTGTCAGATTCATCACTCTCATGAACTACAGTAAACCATGTATTTTATTAATAATTAGTTTCAAAACAAGTAAAATTAACTGATTAATAGCTATTAAGAATGAAGGATTTGGGAGTTTTTTTAATAACAGAGCTTGGCAGCATTCACTCCTGTGCAGCAATAAATGAATCAGCATATATCCTCAAGAATTCATTTATGAAGCTAATACAAGCAAAGCATAATATACAGTACAAGTTTACAAAATGTATCCACCTAAAGAACTAAGGGGGCTCTGTGTGTGTGTGTGTGTGTGTGTGTGTGTGTGTGTGTGTGTGTGTGTGTGTGTGTGTGTGTGTGTGTGTGAGAGAGAGAGAATGACTGAATGTGTGTTTGTCTATGCATATTTACTAAAAATTGGCATTCATACCTGTGAGCATTTCCAGTTTCTCTGTGTGATGGTGTGTGTATGTTTACAGTGACAGTGTGTGTGTGGGTGTGTGTGTGTGTGTTTGCTTGGCAGCAGCATGTGCTTGCATGTGAGCATTCCTCTCCCCCATATCCCCCGTTTACACATACTATCCGAACACACACACACAGACACACACACACACACACACACACAGAGTCTCCTGTAGGCACCACAGCACAAACTTCAGTTTAAGCACACAAAATAAAAAGAGCTTTGAAGGTTAGAGGGTGTGTGCCATCATGGTTATTATATGAAACATGTAACCACCACTGGTTTGAAACCTACACATTTTCACTCCCAGCACTTGGGGCCAGATTTACCCTCTTCTGGCATTAAAAGACTGCTGTTGGGATTTACTAAAGACGCTCAGTGTCAGTTTTGTGATTGAAAGGGTGGACTCAGTGGTATTTTTGGCCTTGTTGCATATGTATTTGTAGGAGTTTCACTTTCAGAGTATAAAACTGATTATTGAAACAAATCATGCAAATGTGATTTACTAAGGTTTGGGAATTCAATTTATTGCAAATTCCAATAAATCTAATGCTGAAAACAGCATGTCTTATTTTGCACCTGTTGTGCTTGCAACAGTCGCCACTAGAAGTGTTCATTTATTTGGAATGAGAGGGGGAGATGCTATCAGCACGAGTGTCTGATTGGCTCAAAGCTGTGAACGCAGTGCCAAAACTCTGGCTCTGTCCTGTAACTCTTCACCAAGTCCTCACCCTGAGTGTTCAGAGCCGAGCTCCACATATTCCTGCTCATCATTAAAAAAGGTATTTTTGATGAAACAGAGCAGAACTTAACATGGCGCGTCGGAGGGAGGAGGAGAATCTCGTTACAAGACACATACAAGGATGCGTCTCATTTAACAGCCAGCCAGTAAGACAATGGGTTTGCAGTGTTTCAGGCTTGTCACATTTTTACATGGAGATCAGCACCAAAAAAAGGCATCCAGGGCTGCTGTTTGTCGACTTCAGTTTTGGTTTTCACTTTTTGTTTTTAGTTTCAGTTTGGTTCGGTTTACGAACCACAATAAGTTAATCACGTTAGAAGGCAAACATTTCCCATCTGACACAAGGTTCTCCTTTTTTTTTTTGTCACCACGATGACGAGTCCGGCAACAATGACGACACCAGCAGACCACGTTTGGCTAGGATCTCGTGTTGTCTATTTCACACATTCAAGAAACTTCTAAGTCTGCGATCTGAACAATTACCTTTAAGGGGTACAAATCTGACACTGACCAATGACACCAAAGTGTTTTTTGCCAGCTAGAAAAAGGCCAGCTGGGAGTGCTTTGGTGGCACAGTGTCTGAGATGTGTGTTACATGTACGCGACTTCGCCAAACATTTCATAATATTGTGGTATTTTGGTGATGTCATTTGGTACAGGCAGGAATAAATTCTCTGCCACTGAACATGATGGCTGGTCAGTGTAAAGTTGTCCCGCTGCTTCCTCCACTGTGACAGTGATGAGCTCAGTGTTTCACCTGCCACAATCTTGGCAACATGGAAAAGAAATTGCTCAGTGCAGACACTCCGTTTTTTTTTTTTTTTAGCATCGTGGTGCTTCCATTGTAAACAATGAAATAAATGCTCTGGCTTCAGGAAAAAACAACCAGTCATCTATATTTTTTTGTTGACCCATCCATCCACCCCAACCTCCTCACTAAAGGGACTTTTTGAGTCTTTAACAGTTTTTACCTGATTTCCTTTTTGGCTCCTGTCATTATTACAGTGGCTATTGGAGGGTAATGTCACTTGAATGTAAATACTAATGAAAAGTGTAGGGTTTTACTGATTGTTAGGTTTAAATTAGTCCGTTTTCATGGGTATAGTGTGCTTGGGTAAGTCTCTGAAATGCATTTTTTCACTATAAGTGAACATAGGCTCTTCCTGAGCAATGAAGTTACATTCTGAAATGGCAGTTGTTGTATATTATGTAGGAGTTTGACCTTCCAAAACATGAAACAGCCACTGAGTTTGATAGTTTGCATCTGCAGGTAGAACAGTGGATGTTTCATCTTCTATACCCGCTATTGTTCAAAGACTGATCATGATTTCAGTCACACTCCTGCAGTCTCTTTGAAAATTTACTGCCTGAATCACCAAATCAGTGACGTCCCGCAGTCAACACAGGAGGGAGTATAAATATGTTGAAAAGTAGAGTTTGCAGAGTGTTAGGAACTCTGTATGCAGGCACCTCACCAATCACTGCAGAAAGTCTTTTTTTTTTTTTTAAATCAGTCTGAGCTTATCAAACACCCAGAAATCATTAGAGAGTGTATTACATCTCAGGAAAGAATAAAGTATGTTGTTATAATTTATCCCATTTATGTTGCATTATCAACTGGTGAAAGTTGAGTTCACCTTTTTCATTCGATTCCTCTGCAGCACCTTTGCTACATCAATTTAACGGCTTCGTTCAAATGAAAGAGGCTGCTGCATTTTTTGACATAGTGCTGAAGTTGATTTGAATGAGGTCTGAAGGAGCAAACAAAGCTCACACAGAAGCCTTTCTACTGAGTTGGTACAAGGTTGTTTCAGAGAGAAAGGACAAGAGAGGAAGGAGAAATGCCTCTACACCCAACTTGACTCTGATTTCAGGGGGACTGACACCAAATTCTGACATGTGCTGTTAATTGCTTTACCATAAAACATGTAATCTTCTCTAATTATAAGCAGATAGTGAATTTTGTCTGCAGTAAATTAGTTGCTGAACCTTTCAGGGCCTTCTTTACCAAGTTTTGACTGATAGGCGGACATGACAGGCTGGCAGCTGCCTGCCCGCAAGGAGACAGAAATCAATAGCAGGTCCACGGCGGCGACGCGGTGACGGAGACGAGGTGACTCGGGCTTTGTAGCAATGGATTAGGGAGAGGTAGTGATGCTGCGAAGTGAGAATGTGTGTGTGAAAGAGATTAAAAAGAGAGTGAAAAATAAAAATGTGAGCAGTGTGGTGTTTGTATTTGCACTGCATGTGTGTTTCTGTTTCTGTGTGTGTGTGTGAGTGTGTGTGAGAGAGAGAGAGAGATGGTCATCTCCTCTATAAAGCAGTGTGTGATTTAATGGCGTGTCGTGATGTGCTGCTGTTAGCTCGATGTTTTTAATCATCTTGAGGGGAATGTAGATCGTCATTTGAGATTAGTAGAGAAACACACACACGTTTGCACACATCCTCCACCCTCTCACCTTATCCTTCCAACAGTCGCATGCAGTCTCGCAGCCTCACTGACAAAACAGGTCGATTCAGTATCATCAAGTCCATGTTTCAGATAATTCAGCTGCACGTGCATTGTTTCATCATTTAAAACGTTTTTTTCTAGAATTCAGAGTATTCATATTTTCTCCTTAATATTCAGGGTGTATTTTATTAAGATCTTGTTTGTTTTGCAGCTCATGCATTTCTTCCATTTTCTTACACATTCTAATTTTAACATTAAAATTAATTTAAAGGTTTTGACTGTTTTGCTTTTTTAATTTAATAATTAAAAACTGAGACAATCATAAATTAATTTTAGCTTCAATAAACAATTTGTATCCTTCCAGTGTTATTATTTAATTTAATTTAATATTTTGGAGGGAAACTTTAAACTATTCAAAAACCTCCTGTTTGTTTTTTCCTGTGCTAGGGTTATATCTTATAAGTCTCTAATTAACTGTATTATGAGATCCCACACAAGTGCCTGGAACAGAGGAAAATTTATTTTTAAAAAACGTACTTTTTCTCTTACTTCCCCAAATTGGTCTTTTTTTAGTACGTAATCAACACAGAAGGTCTGAGGCTTTTCTCAATGGAAAACATCTGCATTAGTCAATTGTTAAATGGTGCTTTTATTGTGAAGTGCTTTGTGACTTTTGTTTTGGCGGTGGGAATATGTTACTCTAAGTTCCTGCAGTCTTACATTACTTTCAAATGACCAAATGAAGTACATTGAACACTGAGCAGGCAACAAATGAAATGAAGATTAAACAAACTGCCTTAACCAGAGATGGGGACAACCGACAGCAATGTTACACCACTTTCTTGCCCATTTTCTATCAGGACCTGCAAAATAATAAATCATGAGCTAAACAGTCAGAAGGAATGGGGATACCAAGTTATAAAATTAATCTTGTGGTTTCATTGCAATTTAATGATGTGCTTTTTAAGATGCTTTGTACCAACTACATGCCTGTATGTTTTTTTTTGTGACAGTCTATAGCACAGAGGCTGAGGTAGATTTTCAGGCATAGAAAAATCTATGACTTTGATAGTCAAGTCCACAATTTGTGTCTCATCTCCTAGTAAAGTACATTTTTATAACCATGAAAATAATCTTTAGTTATGTTTGTATAAGCACTCTTTATTCCTGTGGTCAAGGAAAGCCCTGCAGTATAGTTTCCTTTATAAATCACTGTGCAGCAATATTATACTCTTTAAAATAGGCCGCTTGAATGGGAATCACTCTGTGTAGGGGGATATTCAGCTTTACATTCACTAAAACGACACTATGTGCTCCAGCCTGCAGTAATCATTTTGCAGTGTTAGCTTTCTGCAGCACGGTGCAATCACATTATAAAGGTGTTCTCCATGAGACAGGCTACTTGGATAAGCATAAATCTACATAGCAGCAATTTTTTTGCCCTCAATAAAAAAGTTAAATAACTGCAATATGCTCCAACCCGCAGTCGTCACATTAAAGTGTCACCTCTCTAAAGCACTATGCAATCATATTACAAGGCCGTCCTCCATGAAACTGGGCACTCGGATGAACATAAATCTGCAAAGACAGACTGAATTCTCGGCCCTCTTGCATGGCACCGAGGGAGGAAGGAGAGCCCAGAATCTGTTAGTGGACAAATATCCTTTGGCCTAACATTAATCTGCATAAAGCTGTGGTGTGAGGAGGTGAGTTCTGTGTAATATGTGCTGAACATCCCACAACAGAAGAAGCAGAGCAGAGGCTCTAATCAGGGAGAGCGGCAGCTGCCGATGGCGGCTGTGGAAAGGCTCAAGGCCCTGACCTGCTGACTGGATTCTGCTGAACACGCTGGAAGTGAAATCTCCTCTCTCCCCATCCTCCACCTCTTCCCTCCCCTCCTTCTTTCTCCGTCCTATCTTGTCTCTCCTTTCGTCTTCCCCTCCGCCTACATCTCTTCCTCAATGAGGGCTTGTCGAGTGTGTGTTCAGCTTCAGGTCTCTAGCTTTGTTAGACTCATTCATTCTTTCTTTCCTCTCCTTTCATTACCTTTCTTTTCTTTGTTTTCTGTCCCTTTTGTTCTCTTGTACACACATTTCTTTCTTTGAATTGCATTTGTCCTATGTTACTTCCTGTCCCTTCTTTAGTAGTCTTGTCTAGTCCTTTAATCATCTTTTCCTTTCCTTCCCTTTACTGTCCTCTAATGCACTCTGTCCACTCTTACTGTTTTATTATTATACTACTTATTATTTTGTGCCTCTTTTCTTTCTCTTCCTACATAATTTAATTTTCTCTTTTCTTTTTCCTCAGTAACTTTTTCTGCCAATCCTATCTTTTTCCTCCATTCACCCATTTCTCCTCTTCTGTATTACATCTTTTCTCTCTTGCTTTGACAGTAATCTAATCTTTTGTCTCCT
>VUQI01060650.1:12568-45148 GCA_015106735.1 Paratilapia polleni
CCCCAACTGCTTTTTCTTCTGAAACTGACATTTCACCAAATTTGACTGAAGCCAACAGGCTGTGCAGATTAAAGACAAGACTGTGTGCTCCTTTGTAGCAAAAATAAGCATTAGCATTTGTGATAAAAAGAAAAAGTGCACATCAATAAACATCATTAAAAGGTTTCAAAGTCACTGTGAAGATACTGAAGGCACACAAAGGAAGTGAAATACTCCCCTTTTCCTGCCTGTGCAGAGTTAGAACCATAATCAGAAATATCAATACACTTTTATCTTCAGCATGAATTTTCTTTTGATAACTTGTTAGACATCCTGTTTAATCTTTCAAGGTGATTAACACCTGATGCCTGCATTGGTTGTTTCATCATTTCATCAGTGCTGGTCACCTTTTTGTGTTGTGACAGTGTCAAATTCTTATTTAATTTTATCATGCAGCATTTGGTCGGCATATTCGTTCAAGACTGTGACAAGCTGGAAGTGCAAAGCTTTAAACAGGAAACATCTTTCTTGTTAAAGTTCACCCCAATCTCATCTCTACAGGGACTTTAAGGCATTAGTGCTCTGTCACCTGACTTCCTCCTGTCCTCCTGTCACAATCACTGCAGCCACTAGAGGGCCATTTCACGCAAAGATCAATGGATAGTAGGTCTAGTTAGCCAGTTATCAGTTTTCTGAGTAAGAAGCAATGCAAGACAATCTAAGGCTTTTTTAGCAGCTCGTTAAGAAAAGCTCAGCAGTTTTTGGCCCATCAGTCATACAGCTGCTTGGATCAGTGCATGGCTCCTTTTTATTATTTTGACCACAGAGGGTCAGATTTAGAAATGACTGAATTTCAGGGTTTATTCTTTATGTTGGAAAAATTAGAGGACAAAGACAGTCTAAGCGTTGCTTCAGCCCTATCCAAACTTTTCTTTTTTGCTCCTGTAAAAAATGATTTATTATCTGAACCAGTTAAAGATTTATAAACTGCAACCACGACACATGAGCTCAAGACCGGCCTTTTGGACTTCACTTGAATTTTCACGTGCTGTTTGGTTAGCTTTAGGTGTCAAAACTACTTGGTTAGGTTTAGGAAAAATAAGCCGCGGTTTGGGTGAAAACACAGCCTTTCACAACATAAGACACAGAGCTCCATTTTCCAGGTTATGATGACATATACCAGAAACTGCACATGGACCTCTTCACAAGACTGTTTTAGGTCTGCTACATAGTCTGGGGTCCTTTATGTTTATTACAGATTAAAATGAATAACTCCTGACTGTGCTTGGTACAGGTGGAGGAGGGTCTATGGGTCTCTGTGGGACTGATCACAACTCATATAACATCCAAACAAGGTGAAATCATAGACTTAATAGAGTCTGAAATGGGAAGCTGTTCATCTAAGCACACTGGGATATCATTTCATGGCCAATCCTGCATCAAATTAACAAACAAAAAAATACACTGGTACAAAGCAGTTCATTTATTTTTAACATGATCCTCAATAGCCAAATACACTGAGCAGTGTTAAGGGCTGATTTGTCTCAGTATAAATAAGAAATATATATTATTATCATCACTGTAGCCCAAAACCTATATTAACATTTAGCCTGTCATCCTAAATTCTTTGACTGATTGATACTCCCTTCCTCTCCAACATCTCTGAACTCCTTAATCTATATTTTCTCTCCTGTTATTTGAACAATAAAATGAGAAATTATTTTCTCATGCAGTTTTATTTATTTTTTAAAATTTATTTCTTGTGCCAAGCTGATGTGTAAGTTATGCATCGCAGCAGCCTGAAGGCAGACAGGCTGCTGCCTGCTAATGTAAAACGTTGTCTCCTGTGAAGCTGACAGTGTTGGCCGGCAGAATAAGCTCAGGAGGTAATTGGGGTCTTTAGTCTGCAAACAGAGTCTCTCTCAGTGGCATTATTCACCCAGAGTAATCAGACACAGGAGGATCATATCTGCAGAACAGCAGATAAAGACAGTGCTAAGGCTCATCTTTGTCGTAATCATCTTAAGATACCGCGTTACTTTTTTGGGGAATGGGACCTCCTTTATTTCCTCAGCATTGTTGCTATAATGATCAAGAATATTCAGCTGAAAATAATTACATTTCTTTAGCCTGTGTTGCACTCTGTAGACTCCGTCTGGGAGCATTGCGCAATAAGATTACTCAGTGCATAACCTCTGCTGTTTGCTCCATCACCAACTGTAATTGTCCGGAAAGTCCTGCAGCAGTAATCGCAGGACAGTCCATGTGAGCGGATTGTGTATGGGGGTTTCTATCATGGCTTAGTTTCTGTGCATGCAAATTAGGGCCACACAGACATTAGTTACGACTGACAGGAGCCACTGTGTTAAAGGGCCTGCTGTGCTACCAGAATTAGCATGTTAAGCTAAGAAGACAAATGAGATGAGAGATTCTTCAACACAGGGCAAAATGGAGAGAAGTATTACAAAGCTATTGTGTACTGTACTCTAATGTGCTCTGCTGTAATGCTGTAATGCAGTTTACACTAAACTAAACTGCTTTTTATTTATTTTTTGCACACTGAAGGTAAGCTACTGTGCAAATCTCTGCAGATATTACTGCATTATATTAGGAATGCATTAAACTACACTACTAGTAGGAACTGTACCCTGCTATGTGTTAAATGATGCCATAAAATGATTCACAAAGATTATGAAAAAAATATTACTTCCAAAAATGTTCTGAGAAACTCTGATAGAGCTTTCTGCTTGTTTTATCTCTCTGATCAGAACACTGCATGCACCCAATTGCAGTTTTGGTTAAAACAAAGGTAGGGGTAATGTGGTGTCAACATTAGACTTAGAATGATCCCATAAGATAACAAAGTAAAATTTCACTGTTGAACTTAGTCCTGATAAATGAAATAGGATGAAAACACAAGTCTGAAAGCTCATATAATATTGGAAACTGTCAGCTTTCAGTCACACTTCAGTCAAATGTGTGCTATATTTCAGTCACTGACCTCTTTTTTGAGTAGCTCCATGACTCAGTTATTATATACAAATTGTACTTATAATGTTGCAATCAAACCAGTTATCACCAAAAACAAAAAGGTCTGATGTAAAGCTGAACATTAAAGCATAGATTTGGTGGTGTGATCACACTTGAAGATTTCTTTTTATTTCTTAAGTGTCTAAATTTGTCTCCATTCAGGAGAAAAACTTTCATTTCTCAGAAAAGGTCTCCAAACAATTATACCTGGCATTAAGGGAGAAAAACATCTGTGTCAGTTTAACGAAGTACAAGCTTAAATATTGTTCATGTTTAACAAATGCAGTTTTCTTAATTGCTCTTTTCATAGTTACTTCTAGACAGTTTCTCTGATAAAACCTGCAGCAAAACATGGCAATCTCCATAGTTTAACCAAAAAGGCATTTCCCTAATGTTCCTAATTCTGTCAACATCCGGAAAATGCCTCATCATTGCATTAATGACTGTCAAACACAAACGATGGTCAGGGAAGAAAAGAAGTAGAACAAAGAAAAAAGGAAAAAGAAAAAAAGGAAAAAGGGAAAGTACCTTTCTTGTGAGTAGCTTCATTTTTGGAGCCTTTGGGGTCTAATAAAAAAAAGATCAGAATTAAACACAGCATATACTAACAACACGGTACCAACTATACGTTGTTTGTCCTCGTTAAGGAAAACAACCGCTTTGTCTATCAAGGAGCGAACAAGACAGCAAGGCTCAATTATCTAAGGTGTCGCACTGCTGCCAACACTCAGCGAGGGTGAGTGTTTGGCAGTGGGGGAGACTTAGGAGGGGCAGGGAGGAGGGGGGCAACATACTGTGAAGGCAATAGCAGGAAGGAGGGATGCACGAGTCTGTAGAGAAACAATCTACTGCCATACTGCAGCGGGCAGGAGAGGAGAGGCGATGCACTGAGATGAAGAGGAGGAGGGTTGCAATGCAGTTCTGTCAAGAGGAGCTGAAGTCAGACTAGCAAAATGCACTACAGGAGATGCAAGAGGCCAGAGAGAAAGAGGAGGAAGAGGAGGAGGGCGGGGAAAGTGCAAAGACTACATGTCAAACTGGCTTCATTTTGATTTTTGCCTCATTGAGCCTTTGAGAAAATTACACTTTTTCTCTGTAATTTTGGGCAACAGGTTGATGGTGATTTGCATATTTCACAACAACTTGAATGAACCCAAATGAAATGAAGAAAGTTCTCAAAATGGATTCTTTGTCCCCATCAATAATTTGACTCTGGCAACAGAAATGGCCCTGTAACCCCAAAGGAATGGATAAATGATCGTCAAATCTCAGATGAAATTCTACTCCTTCCTTTAAATGGGTGCTATTAATATGAAGTCATTTGGCTGAAATGGAGCCCATTGGAATGACAAAAGGTTCTACTTCAACCCCCCAAAGTGTAAATCTGCAGCCTCTCACAAATGGGCCACGTTATATCAGTCATAGCTCGGAAAGAGAACTTTTAGTCTGCAGAGGGGCTGATTGATAATGGAAAAATGCCAACCTGCTAATGTTAAGGCCAAACGATTCATTGTTCCACAGTGACAAGGTCTTTTCCCCCCGTTCACTCCTGGAAAGATACTGTTCAGCAAAAGACTTGGTCTGATGTGCCACTGAAGATCAGTGGCTTATTGGATTTGTCTAAGAAGTTTAAGAAGTAAAGACAAAAGTTTTATGAAGTCTTGATCAGCACATACTCACCACCCCACAACACAAACACAGCCATCATCCTTTGTAATTGTGTGAAATGATTTAGCACTCAGCCATCTCATTTTCTGTAAATGAAAGACTTCTAAAATCCATTTCAGACATATCCTCATGTAAAGGTCAAGCAGTGCACAGCTCAGTCTCACCTTGAAAACATTAAATGGTTCTCAAGCAAATACTGATCAAAGTGCATTTGACAGCAAATATATTTCTGTTTTAAATTATTCTCAAAGAAATACCACCATTGATTTTCATCAGTGTAATTAGCCTTTTTGTCTTCTAAATGCTCAGAACTATGAACAGAGGCCAACAAAATGTCCTATCAATACATGCAGAGGAGATTTTCTTTCTTTCGTAGCTCACATTTGTTGATTGATGTCCTATTTTGCCTCCGAACTGCACTGAACTGAGTAAACCGCGCCCATACTGCTTTGCTGTACTTGACAACTGCCAATGTGAAGGATGGCAACTACACCGAGTAGAAGTCTGGAAGTGATATTATAATCTGTCATTGTCAGCCTGAAAAAAAGGGAAATGGCTTCTAAGATAGATGGAAAGTATTCGTCGTGACCATGAACTGTTGTAGACAGGTGACTTAAACTCTATAATCTGCCTGAATCCATGAAAGGCAATTTTTCCTCCCTCCTCTGCACACGACAATCTCTCCGTGTCAGGGCTAAGCCCGGGCTTAGCCCTGCGGCCAAGCAGCCTGTCGAACATCTGAGCGCCTGATCCTGGCATTAAAACCACAGCAGCTTTGGTTTTTTGGACTTTGCTTTGCTGGCAGAGCCGATCTCATAATGTGAGCTAATTACTAGCACTGTGCAGAATCAATTCTCCTGGCATTGCAGGGGAGGTGCAAAAACAAAACCAAAAGAAAAGAAAAAAAAAGCTTGCCTTTGTGTTAGAAAACAAAACAAAGGTGCTTTGTCAGATAAATACAGGGTTTCCCCCAAATGCTTTTTTCTCTACTATATACCCTAGGCTACCTCCATCAGCTGAAGATTAGACACATCTGCCATGTAGAGCCTGAAAACAGCAGCTCACAGCCTTCATGATTGTGTGGCAGAAGTAAACAATTACACGCCAGCCTCTCCATCAGGCATTTAAACGGATACGGTGGGCTTAAACCCTTTTTCCTCTGGCTAGTAATTAGAGGTGTGATGGGATGGCACAGGAGGACCGAATGGCCTTTTATAAGGCAGTATTCCCCTCCTTATAAACTTATTAGCCATGGACCAGTGGACTGCAGAGGGAGGAAGACAGAGTAATGTACCCATCAACTCCTTTTACACATCCCAGAGTAGCTTTGCACAGCCTTAAGCTAAAGAAAGTTTTTGCTATCTTAAGATCAAGAAGAAGCAATAATGATGTGAGCTATTTAAAGCAAACTGTTTGAAGAGAAAGGGAATTCATTCATTTTGACAACATGGCTCATTTGACGGTGCACTAATTATCAGCTTGATCATTTCCTTTTTAGCTCGTGATAATGAACAGATTTAAACTTTTGACTGCAAAAAATCAGTCCAAGCATCCTACTTCTTCTCCTCTTCCACACACTCCCAGACTCTCTTTGAGTCCGTTTTGAGTGCCCTCATATGTTTGGCTGCCTTCATTACCCTATTCAATATTCCTCTCTTCGCTGCCCTTGCCATTCTGCCTCCTCCTGCTAGACACTCAAGCGTGATCAATATTTTTGCCATAACTCAGGGGAGAGTCACCTCTGTGACGACATTGAAATTCCCCGCTCCTTGCATTATATCCCCCATCCAAATTTCCTGCCTTGGAAAGGATAGGGCCATTACCTTGAATACTAAAAGAGCCACGAGACCTTCCTCTGGGCACGAATGTCCGCTCACTCGAGCAGATTTCAGTGTTTGCATCCTTGTAGAGAGTCAAAAAAAGAGGAGGTGGAGGAGGAGGGAGTAGATATAGTTTGTATCTCAGAGCTGCTTATTCAAGACTGCTGCAAGTGTAATACATAACTGAGCAACACTGAAGCCCACTGGGAATTGTGTTAGCATCAAAGTTCCAGCTCTAAGCTAGTAGAAACCTATTCTGTGTTTCCAGCGCATCACCCTGGATTTCACTTCTGCCACCTGCAGTTCTTCCTAATCTCCTGTCATGAGCAAATCCCTCCAAGATGGTTAGCCATTTGTATCGCTACCTTCTCCCACTTCCATCATCTTTGTCTTTCTCTCCCCCACTCACTCTCCCATCCATTTTTTCCCCTGCAGCCATTCCTCCATCCCACGCTCATTACCTTATGCCCATTAATCCCATTAAGTAGCCATTAAACAAGT
Organism: Paratilapia polleni; assembly: GCA_015106735.1. Classification (NCBI taxonomy): domain Eukaryota; kingdom Metazoa; phylum Chordata; class Actinopteri; order Cichliformes; family Cichlidae; genus Paratilapia; species Paratilapia polleni. The sequence continues at coordinate 19,567 of VUQI01060650.1, forward strand.
GCTGATAACACTAAATGAACGTCAAGCTCCGACAGCTAATAACTAACTTAAGTCCCACCTCGGCACATTCAACCCTGGCAAGGAGAGAAGAAGCAAGGAGGGAATCATACAACATGAGAGCAGTAAAGAGTTGTGTAGCTTTGTGCAGTAACAGCTCCTCCAGCTGTGCAAAGACAAAGTGGAAAGTGAGGAGAAGGAGGAGGAAAAGGGAGGAAGTATAAAATGTAGCTGTACTCCTGCACTTTGTATATTTACTCATGTCCACTTGTTCAGAACTGAGCTCAGAAGCAAAGTGACACAGTGGTGATTTTTCAACGATAGGTCTTTTTTTTTTTTTAACATCACAGGGATTTGAGAGAAGAGAGAAGGAGGGAGCTTTGCCAAACAACCCGTGAGAGCAGTGTGAAATAAAAGGATTGTGTCTACAGAAGCAAACTTGAGCCAAGGCAACAGCGGTGGCTGCACAGAATGCTGCAGATAGAAAACCTGCTGAGGTAGACCCGCACAGCCCCGATGCACACGGATTTTAAGGCTGGTGACACCTTCAGTGTCTCTTCAGGCACAAAGTCCTGCCTTGTAGGTAGAAGGTAGAAGGTAGAAGTGTGTGTGTGTGTATGTGTGTGAGTGGGGGTTTAAGTAGATACATAGCTGGTTCGCTAGCAGCCTGTTCAGGTCGAGCCTAAAACCAGAAGCTCGGTCACAGTCTTCGTCCTCGCTGCTGCTCGGCTTGAGTGACGAGGAAGGACAAGGTTATGGTGGAGAGGGAGAGGAGAGCTGCAGCTGTAGTCTGTGCCATTCATCAAGTGTGCACAAAGACACACACTCGGACACAAGAAGAATTACACAAACACTCCTTTCCCCATTGGTTCTCTCACTAACCCCCTATCTCTCTCTCACTCTCATACACTCTGCTTTATCTGCACAGCGCCATGTGGCCATTCATTACCAGGGGTAGTAGATCAGAAAGGCCTGGTGTTGCTGTTTGAGGAACTGAAAAGCCTCTTCCTCCTGTGAGCTCCAGTGCTGCCTGCTCACCCAATCAGCAGGTGAAAAGGGTCCAATTGTTTCAAGAATTGGATGGATTGGTGGGAGGGAGGGAGGTTAAAGGAGGGCAAAAGGGACACATGGAGAAAGCTCTTTATTAATGACCTTGTCTTTCAACCGTGCAAGGGGAAAACGGACATGTAGGAAGAGATGATGACAATCAAATGAAAAGGAAGAAAGAAGGAACAAAATGAACAACAATTGAATGCAAGGGGAAAACACTGATCTCAAATAATAAATAAGATGGTAAATGATGGGTCAAAGATTAGTAAGTTAGTAAGCAACCAAAAATTAACAAAGCAGCTACAAGCACTGGACAAAAAAGGCTGAAGCATTAGAAAATAGACAGAAATAAAGAAAAAGGTATGAGGTAGGAATGAAATAGCCAGCAATATGAGAGGTACAGAAAAATGAGAAAAAAAACCAAAAACAAAGAAAGGGCAAAAAGGTTAAAGTACGATCTGAGAATGGAGCAGGGAAAATTTTAAACGAATGAGTGATGGATGGAAGAAATGAATCAAGGGAGAAAAGTGAGAAGGGGAGGGGAAATACTGTAATAAAACTGAGAAAGCAGGAAGAGAGAAGGAAATAGACGATGAAGTCATGGATTATAAATGGCTTGTCCCGAATGTGTCAGGAGTGTTTGCTCTCCTCTCTCAGTGGAGGAACCTGCTAAATCAATCGGAAGCTTTTTGCCCACACAGTGGACCCCTGGTCGTGATCAGTGTAATTTCCTCTCGTGCTGGCATATTCATAGCCTGGAGCAAATCTCATCACTTCCCCCTCCTGTGTCCCTTCCCCTCCTCCATCCACTGTTGCTGCACAGCAAAATTAGCAGGGCTGGTTCTAATTTGATGAGTGTGTATACTGTGTAGGAGGATGAGAAAAGCCATAATCCTTCATTTAGGGAAGCTAGTCAAACTACTATGCTGTATGGATGCAGTGGCTCAAATATCCTGCATTCTGGCCACATTTGAAATGCTAACATTCCAGAGAGAATTCCAGAATTCCAGAACAGAGCTGGTTCCCCAGGAGAGGGGTCCGATAGCTGAAGGCTCTGCCTCCCATTCTATTTTTACAAACTAGGGAATTACAGTAGTCCAGCCTAGAAGTAATAAATGCATGAACTGGTTTTTCAGCATGGATGTTTGTAATTTTAGTGATAATGATCAGATGAAAAAAAACTGAAAGACATATCCTGGTCAAAAATGACTCCAAGATTCCTCACAGTGTCACTGGAGGCTGAGGTAATGCCATCCAGGGTAAGTGTCTGATTTTTAAGGGTGAGTACAATAACCTCAGTTTTGTCTGTATTTAAACTTAAACTTGCAATGACCACCATCATACAAGAGACATCAATGAAACTGGTGACAGAATATCTCCGTATGTCCGACAGCATGAGGGAGGTGTTCTAACCTGATTACAAAATCAAGTAAAAGAATGATGGTACAAGATAACAAGATAGATAACAAGAAAATGTAATATATTAGATAGAGACATAGATAGCAATGCACTCTTAAAAAAAAAAACCACTCAAACAAGACATAAAAGCAGATTAATATAAATCTACTGCTTGTCCACTCCAGCTGAGCACTCAGTCTTTCTTACTACAAGCCTCATTCACCCATTCCACACCTTTAAGTGCTTTCCAGCCATCACGCACACACTCTGATGGATGCATTAGAGGGTGGTTTGGGGTTCAGTATCTTGACCAAGGGCACCATGTCGACTGGAGGTGCCAGGGATTGAAAAACTGACCTTCCAATTGGTGAACAACCCACTCTTCCTCCTGAGCCACAAGCTGCCCGGGCACTGTTGACCTGATTTCCTCTGCAGCTCGTTTCTGTTTTTTATCCTTCTTCTTTTTTGTTCTTTATGGGGTTTTTTTATGTTTTATATATATATATGTGTGTGTGTGTGTGTGTGTGTGTGTGTTACAATTTTATATTATAATTTTACTTTACTTTCACAGCTATGGGGCTGTGCATTTATTCACTTCTGTTGGTTTTTGTTAATAAAAACTTGGCAGCTTCTGGTCCAATTTGAAGTTGTGCGAAGGACAGAATGAAACCGTGAGACACAACGTCACAGACCCACACCCACTAAACTCTCAGGGTAATACTTACATGTAGGCTAGCCAGTTCCACAAATTTGTTTCTGGAAAGGTCACAGTCAGCAATGTGTCTTCATGATGTTGGACATTTTGCACAATGTGACTTACTGAATGTACACAAGTTGATGTCGCTCTAAAGCTTTTACTACAGTAGCTCATTAGCATGTTAGATGAAAACTAGTTAGCTCATTAGCTGAAGAATATCTTTCTTAATAACCTCGGAAGAGTAAAACTGTAGCAATCTGAAATTCTATAAGGAAACATTTTGAAGCAATCTGGTGTTCTAGAACAGTCCTAACATTCCATGTGCTGACTATCCCATTGTTATGCACACTTCAGGTAATAAAATGTACTGAACTATCCAATTATATCCTGTAATTATTAGTGTTATTATTTATTACTGCTGCTCTGTTCTAGTTCTTCCTTTTTGCTTCCCGACTGACGCTCATGCTGTGCAAGTACAGTTTTTTTGTTTCTTTCCCCCCAGAGTTTATGAGGGCGCTGAGCTGTCAAGCTGTTTATTTCATGGCTGTGATTAATGCAGTGGTGTAGTTAGCTGGTAGGGGACACACACACACACACACACACACACAGACACACACAAAGAAAAAAACTGCATGAATGAGAAAGTCGGAGAGCTCGTGCTATGTTACTCTGTTGACCTGACAACCATGACGGAGTCTGGAAATTTACATCAGGCTCTGTCTGCTAACAATGGCCCCTGACACAATTAGCTAAGCACATTATATAAAAGACAGGCTCATCCTCGTGAATATGTATCTTCATTACAGATCACCACTTGTTACCAAAAACAGGAAATATCGCACGCATTTAAGAACCTCAGTGTATATATATTTGAACTTGTCTGTTACAGGGGACATGTTTTGAGAGCTCCATGACGTCAGCTGCAGGATTGTTATTATTCTGTGCATGTGCAGCACACTGCCGGAGAGTAATTTCATCTGCATTTAAATTTTTTATTACATCACATTAGAAGAACGAAAAAAAGATTAAAGCTATAAATTCAAATAACTGCCACATAGGCCGGTTTAAATCCTGATTTGTAAAGGTCAGTGCAGCCCTGGCTTCAGTAAATCAAACTGGATTGTTGCCAAGCAGAGCTGAGGAGAAATCAAATTTAAAAAACAGAAATGATCTCCAAAATTGACTCACAACGAACACCTGAACAAATTCTTGGCAGGTCAGGAGGAACGAACGGCTGTTTTGCAGCTGTGGCAGGTTTAATAATACACACTTAGTGACGGTAAAACCCCTCCACTCCTCTCAATTCTGTCTTGCATGAGCTGAGATATCCTGCTTACAAAGATCACCATATAATGGGTTAAACCACTATGGGCTCAGCAAAAAAAAAAAAAAGAAAGAAAGATCCATGGCAGCATTCATAAACAAAAGCTGTGATTCACTTGTGCACATTCTAGCAGTCTGTGTACCCGTGTGTTCAGTGTACAAAATATTAGGACACCTTTTAATTTCACCCATTTCTGATTTAGGGATGAAGGGCAGATGCAGCATCACATCCTGACCTGCTGCAGGCAGTGTTAGACACTGTACGTCATCCCTCCAGGTTTGGTCACTGTCAGGGCTTCCAAACAATGATGAGATTTGGTTGAAAAGTGAAAGGCGAAAATCTTTTCAGGTTATTGAAAAGATGTTTGAACAAAGGCATCCTTTAACCTTCTTTCTCCTCAATAAACGCCTCAGTCAACCAACAGATTTAAACCCTGTGAAGAGACATTGCTTACCACTGCACAACCATGGTGCCCCTGTGGGAACAATAAGCTTCAACTGCACTGAGGCCCATGCAAATAGGCTTAACTTATTTATTTATATATGTTTGTGTGTGTGTGTGTCAATCAAATTTTGTATGAGAAAAAAAAATGAAGAAAAACTGAACCAAGCTAACGATTTTAGCCTTGATGGTACCATTTAGATGAAATCTTTGTAAAAGCCTGAAAAGCCAACATTTCACCTTTCACTTTTCACCAAAATTTAGACAATGTATACAAAACAGTGTCCACAGACATGTGGTGCTTGTTGGATGAGTAAATCGAATTAGACAAAAAAAAAAAGTCACAATTCAAAAACTTAAAATCTCTATGTTTTTCAAAGTTCCAGTGTGCTTTGGAGGTTCATGTGTCTCACTGAAAATTTCTCCTGCAGACAACACTGCTGGAACGTAAGACTGAAATTATTTGCAGATCCCACTGCTCTGATTTTGATCAAACTTGGAGGGGAACTGAGCATACGTCTTCCTCATGACTGAACCAATGCTCATCATTAAAGTAATGACAGTAGGTTAAGATTTAGGAAGATGCCAAGGTCAGCAGTGCTTTAGCCATCATGTATCATATACAAAATAACTCAGTAAGACACATGTAGTAATGGTGATAAAAAGTTAACACTTTTACAAGAAGACGTATCAATGAAAAGGTGGAATATCACAAGGGTACCAATATTTTGTACACATGACCTAACAAACTAAATATAAGGCATTGGAAATTTCTCACATCCACTTTGAAAACCTCAGTTCTGGCAGTTTTTAACATGCAACAAGGCTTAAATGTAACATTTTATGCAACTGATAAGTACTAACCATTAAAAAGCATGAAGGGAAATCCGTTCCAGTTTTGTTTCTTTGTGCACTGAAATTTCTGTCTGTTCTACACACTTAAAGATGCTGTAAAATTATTTTAACTCACTGCATTATTCATACACTTTGATGAATATGGAGGGTTGCCCCAGTTCTCTAATGTCATACAACATTTTTAATGTCCAGACTGCAAGAAGGTTTAATATAGAAACCTCTGACATGTGTCTTTATGGGGTCTTCCATTCAGGGAGAGGTCACTAAATATTATATCATCATCATCATCATCATCATCATCAAATCATATTGAGCAGCACACTCATGGGAGAGAGGCACATTACCTTGACCACCAAAACAAGCACTCAGGATACTGTGTGGATACCAAGGAATGTAGCCAACTAGCTTTATGATAACTAAAGATCCTAGAATGCCTTAAAGGGGATGCTGTCTTACCATCTGATTGTAGGCAAAAGTGCAGGGGCGGGGTTATGTTAAGAAAGAAAGAGGTTTGGGGTCTAACGCCTAAATCTTTCCTGAGTAAACCGAGCCATGGGCAGAATTACCTTTGTTCCACACTGCAAAGGGCAAATAAAAGAGATCGACAAATTGAGAACAAACAAAACATTTAAGTGATCAGACATACAGCAACAGAATTTCAGCAACATCGATGTACAAATATTGTTTTTCCTTTTTTTCCAGTGAAAAATAAATACAAACCTCTTTGGTGACAATCTTGGCTAAACCTTGGCTAAAAAGGCATTTAGAGAAGGCAGTGAAATGCAGAAACACCACAAGTCTTTTCAGGGTATTGTTTGGCTACATTCCTGTTTTATCCCACTGAGTCTTGGTGGCGACTCCTACCTTTAAAATTTGGTCGAATTCTGGCGTCGTACCCCGAAACCTTGCCCATGAGTTTGTCCAGAAATTCGGATGGTGGCATCGGGGAGGCAGCTTTCCTCGCTGCAGCTTCTTTAGATGCTGCCAAGCTGGAAGAGAGAAAGGTAGATATGGTCAGAGAGAGATGCAAAGATGGAGAGAGTTGACTTCAGAGAACTTTTGACAGGCAGAAAGGAAAAGAGCATTCTTTGAATGAGTTACTGAGATTCATATCCAGAGACATTTATGTAGCCTGGCAGTGGTACAAACATACATGAGAAGTGGAAAAAAGCTGCAACAATTAGGTTTCATATCAGTGATTCAAAACCTTGATTTACATCAAAAATGACATCAAATGTGGACATGAACTCCTGGAAATCAGCGCATGACTGGAGGCCTAATGCTGCACTGCTGGGTCTATAACTACAAAGTCCAGCCAATAAAGACACCATTTGTTTCAATAGTACCGTCCCATCAAAACTTTAACTGTCAAACCCCCATTTTAAACTGAACACTGAACCCTTAATGTTTAAAGTCCCACCTCTTGTTTTACATAAGCACATCACAGTGAAAACGTAGCCTTCTCATAATAAAGCAAAAGTTGCAGAGTTAAAGTCATAGTTTGTATGACAGTGTACTTTCACCCAAACACGATCTTTCTCAGGTACTTCTACTGATGGAAAAGCACCTATTATGTGTCATTATGCTCTGAATTAGGAAGGCCACATCAAGAACACAAGCTGTCACATGTTACGAACAAATCTGACAAAAGAAACCACAGCATGGCTAATTTTCCTGAAGTGTATGAAATGCCAGCTTGATAAGAGCTGTAAATATTGGAGGACAAATAGTTCAGTCCCAACAACACAGCGTAACATTCTCACTCCTTTCCTTCTGAATCTTTAAATGTCTTCACGGATACTCAGATCACATTTAAGTCAGAACCGTTTTAATGAACTCAGAGCAGATTTTTGCCCTAGTTTAAAATATTTTTTGGGACATATTTAAAATGCAGAGGTGACAAAACAAGTTCTTTTGAGATTCTAATCATGCTGCAGTACAAAAATTCTGAAAAATGTCTGAAAGAATAAAGAGATTAAAGAGATTTAAATATACCTGTGTGGTGAAACGCTGACAGGCATTTTTTTTTGTTGTTAATTTTTAACAAAGAAGATCTAATAAATGTACATTTTGCAGATATCACTTTTTAAATGTCACTGTTGATACTCTGTAATTTATCCCATCATGCACTGGGAAAAAGACAGGACATGTCCACACCACAGATTAAAATAAAATTCAGTTTATCCTCATTTGATTTCATTTAGTTTTATCTATTTTAATTAAAAACTGAATAATTAAAACTTTACAGTCGGTGAATTTAATGCACGGCTACTAGAAACACACACACACACACACACACACACACACAAGTTGTTACTCAAACTAATGCTCTAATTCACTTAACCAGCTCTCTTTAATACCACATTGATTTTGCAGTTGAGTTCTTTACCTTATTAAGCTCATCATGCTCATTAGATGCTCTCTCTGCATAATGTCAAATCCCCAGCACAGCCTTTAGCCCACAGACATACAATGACTCCAAAGCAAACAGTCAATAACACTGAACACACACGGATGATGATGGACTGTGCTAAAAATCAAAGAGAACAGCTACACCACATAAAAGAAAGACAAACAGTCAGTAATTGGCTCACTCGTTGCCACGAGGATCAACATGGTGCTCCGGCTGAAAATATTGGACTTGATAGATACGGTAAATATCAGCGTCAGCTTGGGACACAAAATGTTCCTGGATTTAATGAAATGAAGAGTGACTGTGTTCATTACCTGCTATTAGTGTAGCAAAACCTGTAAGTCGTCATACTTCCCACTGTGAGTACTGAAGATTTGCTTATAATTTGACCGTCAACTAAGCTACTCCTAATTCAAACCTTAAACCTAAACATAAAGGGGCCTATTATGCTTTTTTTTATTTTCTGTCAAACTTGTACTGTAATAATGCTGGTTTTTAAGGGAGGGGGAAGGGGGCTAAAACGGCTTGTTCCAGACAGGATGAACTGAGAGGCTGCACAAAGGCCCAGTGTGAGATAAAGAAATCTGTCCTCGCCTTAAAATCTCTTCACCTCTAAAAAATATCTGTATTTAGTATGGTGCTGTCTATTTATTAAACATGTCCAGATTTTCGGAAGCTGTCCTAGTTCTCCATATTTTAATTTCATAAAGTCTCACCTCTGAATAAAAAGTCACAAATACCTCCTTACACCTTCCAAAAAAATCCAAACACTGACTTCAGGATTTCCCACTCTTTAAACTTTCCAAACACACGATCCCTCCTGTCCCAAATGTCCTTACTTTATAAAATGCAACAAAGCTCTAAAATCTCCTAACTTCCAAAAACCACTGACTGATATCTCTGATCTGAGCACCGAATGTAAGGGTTTGTAGTTTTTTCAGTTGTTGTGAGTCGAATCACTTTCAACTCATCAATCATTCATTGATTCAGGTGGACCAGCTGATTATTAGTTATTGATGTTGCTTGTAGTTGTTTCTGCCACAGCCTGTACAAACATCTCGGGATTTGAAGTGAAATGCTTCGCTGCTTCAGTTCGATGGAAAGTGAACTGACAGTGCGACTTCACTCAGGGGGGGAACTGAACTGGCCCGTGGCTTTACAGTGGAACTGCATTAGCAGCCACTTGTAGTGCAGTTTGTATTTCACTGCATCATTTCCTGCTGGGTCTAGAGACAGCATGGACAGCAGTGTGATCCAGGCTATAAATAATCTACTGGACTGACCCACTTCATTTGACTACAGCTTCACAATGAGCTTTGTTATCCAAGAAGACATGGGAACGACTCTAAAACCCTTTTACTGTGTCAGCTTTTGTCTTAATGAGCCAATGAATTAATCAGCAGTGAGGGCTGATGGGTAACAGTCATTTTAAAGAGTCATTAGTCGCTTGTTATGTACATGAAAAATTACTTTATATTTTACATATATGATACACGGCAACTTATATTTTTGTGAATTTTTGAATTGGAAACATCTCAGATGCTACAAATTCACTTTGTTCCACTTCTGTCTCCCTGAGAAAAATAGATGCAATAAATGCATGCAAGCATGTTGTTAGTGTCCCTCATGACAAAAAAGGCAACAAGCTGCTGTTTTCCTGTGCAAAAGAACAATGTCTGCTGCTGCTGCTGTGGTATTTGGTGTTTTAAATGGTTTAAACTGAATATAAGGCTTTGTGCGTTCAAACTACATATGACCAAGGTTGATGTTATTAAAAATACAGAGTTAGTCCATCTCTGAGTGTTGATGGGTTAAACTCTGCTGGACCCATTTCATCTTAAATGTTAGTGGAGACAGGGGAGGTCTGGAGTGTTTTGGATGTCTTGTGCATTATTCCTGTGATGATGGAAGCTGTACTTAGTTATGTACAAATGTATGTGTGTATTTACTGTTTGTTTAGATATATCAGTTTTGATTTTGTAGTTCTTTATATAATCTTTAACTGTTAATTTACTTATTCTTTCTCTTTCTGTCAGTACATCAAACCATGTGCATTATTACTTATTAGTGTTATTGATTGAGAGACTGAGATTCAGAGTTTGAAAGTAACTATCTTAGCTGCAGCAGTGGAACATATGAACACAAAATGGCCACAAATGGTTGTGGACAGACACCAAAACCTGCAGCCTGGTTATGAGCCCAGACGTGACTTTGTTTCCATGTTAAGCAGTGGTACACGACTCTCCCTTCTCATCATATGATTGCTCTGAAAAAAAAAAAAAAGCTAATTCATTTGTTGCTCTTAAAATAAATAAATAAATAAAAAGATGATTGACAGTTACGTGGGTGTGCTCAGAAAATCCACTCTATGTACAAAGACTAGTATTAGCTGTTATTATAGAAATAATAAAAATCAGGTTAATGCCATTTATGCATATCTACATATAAATCATATTCCCATCTTATGATGTGTTGCATGGTGAGCTTATTCACTATGGGCTGTCACAGAGCCCACAGCAGATCATCTCTCTCCTCTTTAAATAGAAGTTAAATTAGGCTGATGTGTGTGGAATAATGTGGTGTTGTAGTTCATTGTGTTGCTCTCCAAAGTCCTAAATGTAGTAAAACAAACTTCCCCTCAGCAGAAAGTCCAGGAAGGATGCCAAGTCATGTCACAGACTTCAGCACAACTTTCATTTAGGAACTACTTTTTCCATGACGGTACAAAACAAAGAGTTCAAACAGCAATCATTCACAGTGTTTGTGGTTATTTTAGATTCAGCAGGCAGAAAAAAAAAGTTATTCACTTTGCTGATCAAAATCTGCTTTGAGCATCTGAACCCAAACATGACTCATGTATGAAAAAGATATTCAGGGTCCAGTGGGAATTTTAATGACATGCATGTTTTACTAGGGATGTACTCGGGCCAAACTTTCTCAGAGTGAGGTGGAATTATGGACTTTGTTTCTGAGGAATAATTCATGTTGGTGCAGGAACATTCCCACTTTGCAGCACTCAAACACTGAGTGAGGCAGCAGTCAGTCTCAGCCACCAGGACTTTATCACAGCTCAGGCTATCAATGATTGAAAACAGACACAATTATTTCCTAAGAAACTTGTGTCCAAGCTACAAAGTGGGGCAACATTAGCTGGGTTTTTCTTTTTTGGCTGTTTTCTTACAATCTTAGAGTTGAAGTTCAAAGTGCGTGAAGTGGACGGAAAGACAGGCGTGTCTTTTATGACTGCCAGCTTTTGTTTTTCCAAATATTCCTGAAAGTGCAACGCTGAGAGTTTGAATGGTAACTGTGAGAATGATGATTATTCAGCCATTAGTTGTAACTCCTGATGAGTGTGGGGGAGGAGAGCGCCGCTGCTGCATTAATCTCTCATAAATTAAAATGACAGATGATACAGTCGATCGCGCTCACCTTCTAAATGTAAAACCGCTAACCGTGACTTTCAGTGTGATAAATAACGGCATTAGCAATTCATAAACACGTAATGTAGTCAGCGCTGTCGCTTTATCAGGAAACTGCTGATCAGAATCGCAGTCCGCCGGGTGAAAACGGGAATTAGGGTGGAGCTGTGATTGGAAAACAAAACAGAAAGGAACACATCTCTTCCTAGTTCTTGTCTCATGTGTACACAAGCATGACGTTGAAGTAAATAAACAGACACACACACACACACACACACGCCCTAATCACTGAAAACACAGGAAAACAAACCATGCAGGGCACTGAGGAGTGTGTGTGTGTGTGTGTGTGTGTGTGTAGGAGAAGGAGCAGTAAATGAAGTTTGGACACAGTCTCCGTCCATGCTGCTACCAGCCGCTAAGGTCACCCTGTCCTGTTAGGTCACCGGCCAAGCTGCCCGCAGAGTCACATGACCTATTCACACACACACTCGACAGACTCAGGCAGCAGTCTCCATGAGTGTGTGGTGTTAATTGCTGACAATAGTTCACAGTGTTGTTAACAGTCATAAATCTTCATGGTGATAAAGACATGATAATGATCATAAATGAGAGTATTAACGACAGGGATGGAAATAAGTTGACACCGGTTTGAGAGGATTCCTGATGAATGATAATCACCGTGATGAAGAAAAAAAACCTAACAAGGTAAACACCAGAAGACCCCCAACTGAAGATGAATTACACCTTTGCAAGAATGATCAGTCCACACAGCCACCTCAGCTGATGTAAATATGGATTTAATCACTACCTGTAATGTGAAAAAGGGCACACACACGGTGTGTTTAGTCTTTGAGCTTTTCCCCATCATTGTGCTGTCATCAAACCAGTTCAGAAACAGGTATCTACGAATGCTTTCACTGGTCTGTAAGACGAGTAAAGTGTCTGCCAGACCACGTGCCGGGCAGCAGTCCTGAGCAGCTTTGACAAATCTACTGGGCACTGCCTGTCCAGGGCCAAACTGCTCACAAAGTTAGCCGGGCAAAAAGTAAAACACTTACAACCAAAGGATCGATAATCCAGAGTGACTATCGGACTTCCATTCATCAGGCGGACACAAACCTATAAGTGACCATCTCTGTTTCTGCTGATGTGAAAATGGGCAGCTGATTGCTAATTAAATTGCCAAGAGGAGTATCAGGTAGTGCTGGGACAAGACCCTCTTTGAACAGATTTATTCTTTCCATTCTGCTGCTTGTCTCCACAGGTTTGTAACTAAAAAGCTCCTTTCAGGCCACCGAGATGTGCTGGAAGCAGACTGGCCGAAAACTAATCAGGACTGAACATATATACTTACAAAGACTGAAGAAGAGTTTAGTGAGACAGCAGGCACCATGTGGTTTCATGCAAACAGGAAGTGAACACATCAATGAATGAACGAGTTTAATATTAGCGGAAAGGAATCAAACAGATGTAAAAAAAACCCTTCTGTGATCATTAGTATGGCAAGTGTGGTGCTATGCTAGGCTAAGTTAGAAATGCCATGTTTACCAGTGGGGGCATATACATTATGGCAATAAAATACTGGTTTTCTGAAAGTGGATTTGATTTTTATTCGTCACTGTGTGTGTCTGTTGTTGTGTGTCAGCTGTGTGTGCTGTTAAATAACAATGTGGAGAAAAAGGGAAAAAAAACATGCTCAGCTCATTGAAATCTCTTAAATAAGTAGACAAGTCTAATGAGCAAAAATAAATAAATTAAAAAAAAAGTGTGACACTGTTTAAAACTCCTGTAACTGATGTTCTTACAGATTTGTCTTAATGATTTCTCTCACTGCCCACACATGAAAGATGAGGCCGTGTTCCCTCTCTGACTGCTTCTGCTGCTAAATGACAGCGACGCTGATGATGTTGTAATGATCATAAATCAGAACACAGATAATTATATTAGAACCATCGTGACTGATGATGATGATCAGACTGAAAAGTTTAAGTAAGCATCACATTATGAGTCTTGTCCAGGCTTTTGATTAATGTTACAGTGATGGCTGCATGTTGTCACGTTACCCTGTTCGCTTAATGTTCCTGTTTGGAAGATGCTGGACGTCTTTTTTTCTTGGTATTTTGTCGTCTTATAAGGTATGAAAATTTTTCCCTGTAAGATTTTGAAAACTTACTTCAAGAGAATCAAATTTAAAAAATTCAGATGAAAGCGAATCCAATCTGCAGTCTTATCTGAAGGTAATCTGGGGAATGGTGTCACATGACTGGGTCTCCATTCAAACACATACAAAACTCACATTTTTCATACTTTGAAGACATGTAAATATGAAGTAATGTACAAAATAAACTTATTTTTAAAAGGTCATGTATCATTTTGGCTTTTCCTCACATAACCTGCATTAGATTATGTAAGATGTGTGTCCAGCCTGGGTTTAGCTGGACACACATCAGTCACAGATGCAACGCTGACAGTTTGAGGGACTAAATGACAAACTGTCCTGCGGTGTGTGGGGACTTTGACTCGGGCTGTTGCCTCATGATTCAGTCTGCACATTTTTAAACTGGGAACGAATGTTGATGGAGGCACGCTTTGGGCGAGTTAGGAACAAGATACATCGAGAATTTGTACCGTCTGTGGCCTTTCAAAGTCTGAAATTTTGACCTTTAGTTGCAGACCCTCACATTTGGCAAGCCTGCAGTTTTTAAAATGCCAGTGCACAGAGCCAACGTGTGTCACACCTTAAAGTTTTACCAAAAGGAAGCCACAGATGTCTGAGGAGATGTCACATTTGAGCAGAAACACTGACCCTAGATGACAGTAAAAAAAAAAAAGTATGATGCTGTATGAAAACATTACAGCTGAGAAACACATCAAGCCTTTGGTTAAAGGTCAGAGATCATCCCAATCCGACGACAGATCACAGATACAGGAGTGATCAGAAAAGGAATTAACGGGCTTTTTTAAGGGCAGGAAGGAGTGAGCAGAGATGACTGTTTTTTCTCCCTTTCTGCTGACTTCATGATAACAAGCAACAAGAAGCAAGACTAGGAAACTGCTGCTGTTCACACGTCCTCCATGTCTCCACATCTAATGTGATATTTCACAAGTGATGCACGAGCAATTAGGACCATGTATTATTACAGTACTAGAATTTATTTCTACTGCAGTAACTGATAATTAATAAAAATCAACAAATTTTCACTTTGTCAAAAGTAAGAGGCGTGAGGGGTGGGGGATGGCACAATTACAAAAGAAAAGAGAGTTTGTTTCTTTCCTGTTACCCTTCATTTTACTTTGAATTTTGACTCGACCTTTCCTGTCCCCGTTTGCTTGGTTTAGACACTGAAACTGCTTGGTTAGGTTTAAGGGGGAAACAAAGACCACTTTATAATGTACAACACAAAATTCTAACTTCTTCCATCTGCAACGTGCTTCTCCGATGTTACCGTGGTTTTTAGCACGTGGTTACTAAGGTTACGCACCCTACAACAGTGAGGACACCAGCAGAGCACTTCACAGACTGCCATGCACATGAGAAACTACACTAAAGGGGAACAGAGCGCATCGCAGTGTGAAACCGACGGGTCCTGACCGAGCGTGGAGAGCTGGGAGTGAAACCGGAGCAATAAAAACAGGCCAAAACCAAAATAAGAGTGAAGAGCAGCGAAAAGCAGTTTAGTTTTTCTTTTCTTTTTTAGCTCTATGATTTATTTTGTGGAGTCTCCTGAGTGTCGTGTGCTGACTTCCACCTGATGTTGTGTCTTCAAGCCAAAACTGCACATTGTGTCATCATCCTCTAAAAACTAATATTCAGCATTATTTGGACAAACATGTAGTATGACCATGAGCTTTTAAGTCCTAAAAATCAAAATCTCTGCAGGTTTTTTCATCCAAGTTTCAAAGAATGTTCCAATTAAATATGATAATATTTATAATATATAATACACAGTGCAGTATATTAAAACCATGTATATGACCCTGCTGTCAATGTTTAAATAAGCATAATCAGAATTAACAAAGTAAAAGTATAGTTCCAGGTTTAAACCAGCTGTACACACATCCTGTTCCTACACATCATACCTTCTCTACATTATTATTATTAGTGGTTATTGGCATAGGTGTAACAACCCTGTGATGCTCAAATCCAAAGTCCTGGCCTTACACTCATCCCGCTGTCTGCTCTCGTTCCTCTTTTCAGCACCACTTTTTTTTTCTTTGGCTTGCTAAACATAATTAACAGATTACCTGCGCCGATGAACTCTATAAGACACTCCCAAAAATTAATTGTTGCATAGCTGACGTCGAACAGGTTTGGGTGCATCATCCATAAATCACAGAGGGAAAGGTCAGAAAGTAATATTTCCCAGCATGCCCCTCCGTCATCAAAACTCTTCAGTAAAGTTGTCTATTTTAATCAACGGTGTGTAAAATGACTGAGTAAATATTTGCAGAGCTAAAATTGAATCCATAAGGAAAATATTACTGCATAAATAACTGACTTAAACATATAAATGGAACTCATCATCTGTCCACTTTGATGCAACCTGGTGAGTGTATGCATGCTGTATGATACAGAAGGGCCCATTTGGTGGTCATTTTGACTATGTTCCTCCTATCCCCTGGGCCTCGGAGGACGTTACACCTTTGATTATTGGTTACCTACATTGTCAGTATTTCCCATAAAGGCAGGAAAAGGTTATAGAGGACAAAATTTCAAAGCTGTGTTTCCTTTGTTTCAGCCAGATTAAAGATTTTCAGGGACAAAGTTAGCCAACAAACACCATTTTGGGCAAATCTGAGTAATCAATCAGAAATCAGTAATCAAATCAAATATGAGCAGCAGTTTGTAGAAGATTTGTACTGCCAAGACAATGAAGTCTTTTCAAGAATGGAAAATGTACGGATGATATTTTTTTTTTAATCCATACATGGAAGGGTAATTTTAAATCCAATGTATAAAACTTTTAAACTGCAAATACATCGCCTGACTTATCTTTAATTAGCTGTAAATGATGTATCTGTCTAATTGTGGCTGAGCAGAAAGTATAGGCAAACATGAGAAATCAGATTTAAGGCTATGATTCTTATATGTCTGTAAATGGGACGATCTCTGTGGAATTTTACTGCAGCGAAACAAAACTCCTTCAGGTCCCCAGACATCAGGTTCTGCTCTGCTGTGGAGCCCTTTTATCCAACGCTGTCCTCAGTCAAACTCTTATCTGAAACTTCTTGACTATTAGATGTCACTGCTTTCAAAATGATGACTGTGGAATTTAATTTTCATGCTAACATCTAATTCAGATCCAAAGAGAGTGATGCTGTGCACCACCTCACTGTAAATGCAAATATCCTTACTTATTTAAATTAGTGCATTTAACTTAATCCGTATCATTTAAAGTTTTCTCAGTTGTATTGATGAGTAAAGCTGCACATGCTTGTTTTATTTAATATTTTTTGCTTCATGCACTGCTGCAATGGCAAGTGTGCAGACTCATGGGACTGTTAATGTTTAACTTCAAATCCTAATTATCATCACACATCATTATTTCAGTTATGATGTGCTAAGGTTTAGCCAATAACACAACACCATGACTGAGACTCTTGTAGTGATTAATGACTCCTGGTCAGTGTTCATGTTCAAGTTTGTTGTTCAGATGCCAATAAAACCAGTTTCCCTGTAAGCTGCGGTGTACAGGATACAAGAACGTGAAAACAACTTTGTTTCCCCTCATCCCCAACCAGTCGCGGCAGATGGCTGCCCCTCCCTGAGCCTGGTTCTGCCGGAGGTTTCTTCCTGTTAAAAGGGAGTTTTTCCTTCCCACTGTTGCCAAGTGCTTGCTCATAGGGGGTCGTCTGATTGTTGGGGTTTTCTGTCTTTTCTGTCTAATTTGTAGGGTCTTTACCCTAATATATAAAGCGCCTTGAGACGACTGTTGTGATTTGGCGCTGTACAAATAAAATTGAATTGAATTGAATTGAATTGAATTGAACTGAGATTGCTCTCTCCACACATAATGAACACAGTGTGTAAAAGTAATTTCTAAAAAAGATTTAGGTCACTCATAGGGACATTCTCCTTTTTTAATTATAAAACTCACTAAACTAAGGTTGTATAAAGTGCATTTAACTTAACAGAGTATACTAAAGTAAAAGGGTTCTACTTCATTGTAAGTCCATGTGACCTGTCCTCCTTAAGTACAGTACACTTAAGCAAGTAAGCATAACCAACCCCTCGAGTTGCTGTAATTCAGCTCTTTCAGGCAAAGCCACAGCATATTTTTTATAAGACAACTGATCAGATTTTTAAAAGCCATGAAGCCTTATTTTCTGGTCTCTGAGGAAGATACTTTTTAGCACTTGCTACTGGAAACGTGATGTTAAAGTACACAGAGAGCACACCCAGCGGTGGAATTCAGTCAAACACTCCTTCGACTAAATTATTTATTGAAATCATGTTGACTATGATGATAACTGATATAATGATCTGAGATTAGTGTGACTGCTGAGATCAAATCAAGCTAATGTCCACCCTGTTGTGCTAACTGTCAGTTTGAAAAGTTGTTTTCTTGTTGAAACGTTCCTCGGGTCACAGGTTAACCGATGACAGCATGTGCGGTCGGTGGATAATTATCTGTCAACAGATAAGGAGAGCCTGACAACATCAGGTGTCAATGCAGAACCCCTGTGGACAACCTGGAGAAAATCACTGTCTCTAAACCATCAACGATCGCATAACGGTGTCTCCCAAAACTGTACGGTCAGAAGCAATGCCGATCAATAGGAAGACATTAGGATTTTGAGACCCATCACATATCCAATTCTTTTCTCACTGACAACAAATTAGGTGGATCAAAGATTATCTCTGTGCTGCTAATTCCCACTGCAACGTGACAAATCAGAGCTTAATCCTCTTTACAACAACTAGTGGGAGTGAGATAGGATCAAGCGCTTACAGAAAAACAAATTTCTGTTGTTTGGCACAGCCCGGCTGCACAGATGATACAATGAAGCATAAGACCCGTGTGAAATGCCTTCCAAATTAGCCCTGAACAAACACAGTGCCGGGCTGATGACAGTGGAATCAGATTAGTCACAGATTGGGATTACGCTGGCGTGTCGTCGACACAAAGATAATTTCCCTCGGACGTGTAGCGTGGGGCGACGCTTCAGGCTGAATTACACTGACACTGAAGTGAAGGGGGGACCTCGGCTTCGTAGCCTCTAAACCTCTAAATTTGAACATGACCAGGTTCAAGTTCATTTCATCGTTATGGACCGCTGGGAGAAAACATGTGCTGTTGGGATCCTTTTTGACAGACTCTAAATGATTTCAATGAACAAACAACATTTACTTTAAAAAAAGGATCTATTGACTGATTAATTTTCTGTCTATAGTGTGTCGTTTAACTGTCAAGTGACCCAGTGGGTTCCTTTATGACCCCAAGCTGCATATTTCTGTGTGCTGCTGTGATACTGGTAATGCTAACAGTGTTTCTTCCCATTCATTTCAATCTACTTCTTCTACAACTTTTCAGAGCTCTTTACAGAAACTGGCCCACTGGTGCAGCGAGGATAACGGAAAGTTGTGTGGGGTCATTTATGACCCTGAAGATATATGTTTTTTTTTTTTAATTACAGGCTTTGATTTCATTTTAATTTGTTGTAATTATTCCTTAATTAAGCATCTTGTTTTCACAGTTTTCAGATCTTTCAGTAATCAGTGAATATTTTGAGTGTTTCTGCACGTTTCTGAAATATTCCACATCTCCAAATGTTCGTTCAGATGTAGTTTGAAACAGAAGCTTTGAAGTAACAAAGGATGAAAAAACATGACTATGATGAATTAACTGGAATTTGTTGCTGAAGTATTACGGAGTATTTGAAATCTACAGTTAGTCTGCAGTATAAGTCAGTGTTAAACTGATCCTAGCGTACATAATTCACTCAAACATACGCAAACTTCTAAAGTTTTATTTTTTTAAAGCATAGAAACAAAGAAAGCAGCAAAGAAATAACAGATGATGACTGTCCCAATAAATGGAATTTGGTTTGTACAATTTCAGTTTTTAACTAAATTTTGCATAAAAATGATTGAAAAACATGACCAATGACACAACATTTTAGAATATCTGGTATAGATAAAGGAAACAGTTTAGGTATGAGAAACACAAACGGAGCCATTAATTGATGGGTTAATGTGTTGTTGTTGTGTCACGAATTGCCCCCTGAGGGATAAAGAGTTTGACCGATGTAGATTATCGTGTCTATACATTTTACACTTGTTTTACAGTCAGGATTAGAGTTTACGTAAATACTTAAATTAATATGAGAGCCTTCTCAAACATACAAATGAACACAGGTTAAATTAAATTAAAAGAATAATCGGCACAACATGCACATATTGCACAGCTGAAATCTGATGTTTAAATGTCCAGACTCAACCCGGCTGTGGTTGTAATCCAAACTCAGCAGGACTTTTGTTCCCTGATTTGAGCCTCACAGGCAGTGATTTGTTGCCCTTTACGTAATCCTGTCCTGTTTGTCCCCATTTTTCCATATCCCCGTTTGATCCCAGTGCAGCCATGCAGCACACCTCTCTGCTATGTGTAGTACAACCAGTGCTTCCAAAACGATGTCTCAGTGCCTGTCACTTTTCTTTTCAAAACTGATTTTAAAACCTGTTGATGGGAGTATAAAAGCCTGAGATCAACAACTGGATAACTTAACCTCTGTGTTTTGTGGCCCAAGGCCCAGGAAAGAAAGGCTAAATCGAAACTGACCATTTGTTTGAGGCTGGTCATCTTATAATTATTACTCATTATATAATATGATGGATACAAACAGATCAAAGACGAAAAAATAAATACGAAAAGTTACCCAATAAAACCAAAGTAAAACAACTTTACACTCAAGCACGCTTGTACTTAAAACGATCAGTAGAATCTGATGGATCGACCATCTGACGGCTCCTGTGTAGCAAAACTATGGCTCAAATGACATGACAGGTTTGTAAAACTCCTTAAGAGGAAAGATGCATTTTGAACATATCCACGTATTTTCTCTGCTGTGCCACAACATACATATTCATTGGGTCACAGAGTCAAACATCTGCCAGGTGTCTGTTCCATTTGCATAAATGCTTGGGTTAACAGATCAGATTGGTACTTTTAAAAGCCCACCTGCTTTAATGTCATTACAGACACTTCACACTTTAAATGTGTGGATATTCTGTTTCCATGAATAACCCAGTAAACATAATATGTCACCTACCTCTCTGACTGACTGTACTGCAGGTAGATTCAGGAAGAGTGAGCATCGATGACTGTGGACACTTTACATCTCATCAGGTGCAGCCAGCTACAGGACAGCATGAGGCTTATGAGGATAATGCAGCCCACACACAATTAGAAGGGAGCTCTGCAGTGGATGCTGCACTATTTTTTGCTTTAATTTCTCACCTGAGGAGACAGTGTCTCCAGCTGTGAGTGTTTTTTCTAATAATATCTTCATAATACTGTCTATCTGGCTGGTAGAAGTCCTTATCCTTGTACAGTGTGACAGCTTCAACACCACAGAACAAAGGTATACACAGCAGACATGACTTGCCCTCCCAGTAAAAGCACAGGTGCTGCTAATATCTGTAATTATGGCTCCACAGCACTGATACCCCTGCACTGAGACACCATGCACAGCAGTAGGATGATGCTTAGGGAACCTAAATAGATCGATTATAAACACATGAATCGTTTTTGGGGGTTGTTTTCAAGGGTCAAAGATGAAAACCAAACTAGACGCAAACAAAACACCCAAAACTAAAGCAACTGAAAAAACTTTCAGTGCACTACATTTTAGAGTTGGGTGAATGGACAAATGTAACTGGCTGTGTCCATCAGTAGTTGTGACAGACTTTCTGGGGGCGGTTTTGTCTGCTTTTTTGGCTAGCTTAGTAGTAGGGGCCCCTTTGATATTGAACCCTGTAAAAAAAAATTCTTGTAACACTAGAGTCACTGGCTTCATGTCATCATGTATAAATACTGACTGTTGTATGACTGTTAAGCATTGTAGTACAATGTAGGAAATGACTAGTTTCTGAGCTCAGAAGCAGTCACAGTGCACCACATGTTGGCCTACACCCTGATCACTTCACAGCACATACACCGATTAGACATAACATTATGACCACTGACAGATCAAGTGAATAACACTGATTATCTCTTCATCATGGCACCTGTTAGTAGGTGGGATATATTACGGAGCAAGTGAACATTTTGTACTCAAAGTTGATGTGTTAGAAGCAGGAAAAATGGGCAAGTGTGAGGATTTTGACAAGGGCCAGATAGTGATGGCTAGACGACTGGGTCAGAGCATCTCCAAATCTGCAGCTCTTGTGGGGTGTTCCGGGTCTACGGTGGTCAGTATCTATCAAAAGTGGTCAGTGGTGAACCAGCGACAGGGTCGTGGGTGGCCGAGGCTAATTGATGCACATGGGGAGCGAAGGCTGGCCCGTGTGATCCATGTGGTCCAATCCAGCAGACGAGCTACTGTAGCTCAAATTGCTGAAGAAGTTAATGCTGGTTCTGATAGAAAGGTGTCAGAATACACAGTGCATCACAGTTTGTTGGGTATGGTCAGCAAAAGGGGGACCAACACAATATTAGGCAGGTGGTCATAATGTTATGCCTGATTGGTGTATACGTTGCTTGAAAACCTGTATATATTTTTCAGCATTAATGGTACCTTCACAGATGTGCAGGTCCCCTGTGCCATGAGCATTAATGCGCACCAATACCATCACGAATGCTGGATTTTAAACTGTGTGTTGATAACAAGCCAGATGGTCCCTCTCCTCTTTAGTCTGAAGAGAAACTTTAATTGTTCAGGCCACAGGAGCATTTTAACTTGAATCTGTGGATGCAGCAGCTATCATTGATAATGGTTTTCAGTAATGTTCCTGAGCCAGTGATTTCTACTCCAGAATCACTTCTGTTTTTAATGCAGTGCTGCCTGTGAGCCTGAAGATTCAGGAGATTCAAGTTTGGTTTTTGGCTAACTCCTTGAGTTGAAATTTCTCCTGCTTCTCTGAATTATGTGCCGCAATTAAGAGAATCCACAAAATCTTTTCAGTTTTATACTGAGAAACATTATTCACACTCTTTCACAAAGTGGTGAACCCCTCCCCATCTTTACTTGTCTCTTTTTATACCCAGTCATGTTACTCACATGTTGCCAGTTAACCCAATTAGTTGTGAGATAATCCACCAAGTGTTTTGTTTTCCAGGATTTTGTTACCCCAGTTCCAGCTTTTTAGAGCATGTTGCTGGCAGTAGATTTAAAATCACGCCGTTTCAGTTTCAAAATCTGATATTTGTCTTTGCAAATGATTGCATTTTGTTTTTATTTACATTTTCACAGGGTTACAACTTTTTTGGAAATGCTCTCTTTTTGTTGCTCACCTTCACCTGGTCTGTTACAATTAGTAGCTTGAAGTGACTAATTTTGGCATTTAACCTTTTCTTATCTTGCACTGAGACAAGGACACGGCATAAAGCTGCAGCAGAGTAAATTGTAACAGTTACTGTGAAGATGCAGCCGACCATCCCTTCCTCATTTTAAGATCATTTGATCATAAACATTGGATTAGCCGATGCTTTCTAAAGTGATTTGCTAGAGTATTTCTATAGAGTGTGAAATCCTTAGGCTAAAATAAAAGCCTTAGAAAATGCTTAAAATACATTATGGCAAAGCTTAGAACAAGGCTGTTTTTCTTGGTCCTTGAACTGTTTATGTTTTGGAGATACTGTACATGTTTTCCACCAGACAGAGACCTGTAAATCCACAGTGTGCACACAAAGAGTGGAAATGGGAGGTAGGAGGAAAAACAAAGAGCTTTCCTGTTGTTTTAAAGGAGAGCTGTCCTGAACAACGAGGAGAGAAGAGCAGGCAGAAGGCAGGCAACAGGGACTTTATTTTGATTTTTTTTTTCTGTTTGATACCTGTGATTTTTTTTTTTTTAAAAGGGGGCTGTACACCATCACCACCACCACCTCTAACGGGAGATTCCTACTCCTTTCCTGCTGCTCTTCCAGGGAAAGAGGAGTGAAAGAGAGAGAGAAAAGCAGACAGTGAAAGGAGAGAGACAGAGAGAGAGAGAGAGAGACTCGAAGGTACAGAGGGAGTTTTTGCTGCTGAAGGAAAAGCAGAGTTACTATGAAGCAGAAAATGGGACCAGCTGCCACCTCACTCGCTCTGCTGTGTTTATGTTCTCTGGGTGTGTGTGTTCCTACAGGGTCAACCAACGCTGCATCGGCACAGGTCAGGACTTCATATGCTGTATGTACATTATGTCCTCTTTTAATACTTAAACTTAAAACTGCCTTCTTTCTCACTGGAGATTGTTTTTACTAAGAGTATACTGTTCTGTCTTGCATTTTCTTGACGATGATCCATCATGACTGTTTGTTTCTGTAACACACTGACCCCTTTCATATTTAGCACATATATAAGTGAATGTGTGTGTTTTAGTCAATGAGGCAATTAAGACACATTAGAACAAAAAACAAAAAACAAAACAAGCCACAAACATGAATAAAGTGGAAAATATGAGGTGAATGGTGCTGCTTTATACACTGTGAGTTATGATGTAATGGAAAGGACATGTGAAGAACTGATGATGACACACCCAGAGAAGCAGATAAACCCGACAGGTTTTTCTTTCATTGGACTTGTCTGTGTGTGTGTGACTTGAGAATAAAACACCCCTCTCCCTCCATCAGGCCATAAGCCACCGAGGGAACATGTTGATACTTGTGAATATTATGGTGTTGCGGATCAAAGTATATGCCATATGCCTTCCAGCTAAGATGGATAGATATTCTCAACATTAAATCGTAACTTTTAAAGGGGAACATTTTTATCCACTGAGCTTTAAAATCTAAATTTAAAGCAATAAACTTAGTTGAGCTCCAATGTGTTCCATAATTGTAATAAAACTGAAACTGTTGGTCTGACTTGATTTGAGTGTTCCTACTTTCTACTGTAAGGAAATTATGAAAGTAAAACAGCTCCAGATGTGTATAATCTGGATTTTGGATACAACCCTAATAAGTTTGTTTAGGGAGGGAAGGGAAGCTGGGTTTGGTTTTACTTTAACCACTAAAGCCAAGACACTAAACACACTTAAATGTGATAGATTGGGAGTTTTATGTATGTGTGTGTGTGTGTGTGTGTGTGTGTGTGTGTGTTTCGTCAGCCATCTGAACCAGAGGTGAAGAGGACAAGAGGCGATGTTCCTGATATTCTTCCAGAACCTGAACCAGAGCCAACCAGCCCAGTATCAGACTTCGAGAACTCATACAACTATGTCTGTATGTCATTTTCTAAATGTTTGAAGCCTTGTTTAGCCAAATGCTGAATGGTTTTGGTCATAGCAGTCAGAAATCTGTATAATCACCCATAATCATAATAACCTGGAGTCTTGTCTCTGCAGTCTGAGACAGGCATTTCCCTGAAGAGTTGGTAGATACCAAAAAGAGAGCTAAAAAGAAAAGGAACTGTGGGGGTGGGTGGGGACTCCAAATGGAAAATTCTCCAAATTTTGGTATTAATTCAATTCAATTCAATTTTATTTATATAGCGCCAAATCACAACAACAGTCGCCTCAAGGCGCTTTATATTTTAGGGTAAAGACCCTACAAATTAGACAGAAAACCCCAACAATCAGACGACCCCCTATGAGCAAGCACTTGGCAACAGTGGGAAGGAAAAACTCCCTTTTAACAGGAAGAAACCTCCGGCAGAACCAGGCTCAGGGAGGGGCAGCCATCTGCCGCGACCGGTTGGGGATGAGGAGAAACAGAAGAGAGCAGAGGGAGACAGGACAAAAGACACACTATGGGAGAGAGACAGGGTTAATAATAGCTAATGATTAAATGCAAGTGGTGTATAAACACATGGAGAGTGAAAGGAAGTGAGGAAGAGGAAGTGCTCAG
>VUQI01060652.1:13544-39006 GCA_015106735.1 Paratilapia polleni
TTTATTTGATCATATTGACCTTATTTGAAAATCTACATGGAGAGGAGCAGTAAGAGAGCAGCATTTATTATAGTATTTATTATAGTAGCTTCAGCTTCAGCTCCTTTGTGTGATCAAAACAGTTTGTGATTTATTACACAATCAACATGAATCAAGTAATGCAACTGAAAATTTTATATATATCTGACTTAATAATAATGATTTCTGGAAAGGATAAATTAAACAGAAAAAAATAGTGATTAATTATTTAACAAATGTATGTTATTTGACATAAATAATATAAATTGGTGCATCATTTCTGTGACAGTGAATAGATGAGGTGAGTCTTATGAATTAAGCCCTTTGGTTGTAGCTTATTATGCTGACACATAAAGACGCAAGAAGTTAAAACTTTATTGAAGACCTGTAAAAGATTTTTCATTCACATCAAAATGCAGTTTGAATGCTACAACCTAATTGTTTCGGTTTAGATCATTAAATAAACCTGTGTAACATAAACAATATGCTAACACAGCTGTTAGGAAATATGTACTATAACACTCTATACTGTACTATACTGCAACACTTAGCTATAATTAGCTGTTTTTTGTTTAGAGATA
The DNA here is from genome assembly GCA_015106735.1 of Paratilapia polleni. Taxonomy (NCBI): domain Eukaryota; kingdom Metazoa; phylum Chordata; class Actinopteri; order Cichliformes; family Cichlidae; genus Paratilapia; species Paratilapia polleni. The sequence continues at coordinate 14,144 of VUQI01060652.1, forward strand.
CGCTCAAGTAACATCAAGCCATTTGCACATTTATCCAATCACTTTTGGTTGATTTACTTCCCAAATTTTTCAAGCCCTTAATTTAAACTTGTGATAAACAGCAATCTGTAAACATTAAAAGTTTAAAGTCAGTTCACACAGGCAACTCACATGGAACAGATTTGATCTGATATGATGATATGATATGATCGCAGAGCATGTACAGTTTATATTTGGTGTCTAGGCTCTGACCTCGTCACTCCACTCGGCACAGCAGAAACCGGGGAGTGATGATAATAAATTTCTCCCTACAGAGTTTAGACTCAGAGCCTGCAGGTGGATGCAGGTGGAGGAGCCCAACGCCAGCTATTATTGCAGAGTTTAATATGTGTGGGCCACAGCTGCTGTGTCACCATTGCTTCTGGTATCAACCTCGGACCACAAGAGGAATATATAATCCCTGGGCCAAGCACCAACCACTCTGTGGATATTCCTTAACAAAACACCTCCAACCATTGCGGGGAGAATGTTACCAAGCAATCTAAAAACAGCAGTTTACAATGATATGTCTTATGAAATGTTATGTTGCATGGATAGCAGGAGGAGGTGGTGAATGGATATACGGTAAGCATAAGGCTGGCAATGAGTGCGGCTGAGTGTATCAGTGCAAAGCAGAGAACAGCAGTTTAGATGTAATTATGATATGAAGAACAGTAAAGCAAGCTGTCACATAGGCCCATTTATTTGAATTGGAATGCCTCCCCAATATGAATATGAGTATGACTATGATCTGCAAGGACAAAAATGGTCATTTTATTTGCATTTTATATGTGAGTATCTCAATGCGAGTGTCATGTTTGTGTTCACTTGAGATATTTTTGCAAGGATCTAACAGCAAATTTCACTTAATGCACCACATATAAGAGTATTTCTATTTCACTGCTACGTAAATCAGTGGCATAAAAAGTGTTATCATGCTTTGGAAAGCAAAAGCCAAAAGATAAAAATAAGAGCAGCAATTCAAAGTTATCATTCCCAAGCGAATCTGTGGTGGAGCAACTGACAGCAGTCTTGGCGATCCTATAGGCTGATGATCATATGAAGCAAACAACTCCTAAACACATTAACAATACTTCTGTATAGCCTGCATGCTAGCCTAATACCAAATATTCCAGTTACTGATATAAAACAGTGATCTAACATCTAAACTGTGTTAGCACCTCAAGTTAACAGAAAAATTGTGCTTTTAGCTTGAGGTGTATATTGAGGCTGACAACTGATAAAATGAAGAGTCAATAAACAGAGTATTGAATGATGGCAGCAGCAACAAGGAGAGCAGTGTGAACGCAATTATTATTCCAAAAAGGTCTCTTGAAGCAAATCATCAAACAGTTGGCAGGGGACCGTGCTTATGAAATGCTACTGTCATGGCTGCAAGTGTTAGTATGAGATGTGATTCAGAAACATTAGCACAACGAAAAGAGAGTTTAACAGAGTTGCAGTTGTGACGCATGCACAGCTAAATGGCATGTGCAACCTAAATGTTATTTTGTAGCTTAAATGAGTTTGATTTTAGATTCTGGATCAGTTTTGAATGAGCACCCCCAACCTGCCCTCTCCTGTAACAATACAATAGTAGGTAAAGTTCGACAGTACTGTAGTATTTAGAAACATACAATTCAAGATGTTATAAAAAGAACAAAAATTCAAAGGGAATACGCAATCGTTGGAATGGTTTTAAGTCGTGTTTATCATATAAATGAATGAATATCTTTGTGCTTATTTCTGAAGCTTTACTTTTGGCAGATTTCCACCATGTTCACTGATACTATGCATTATTTTTTTAATTCTCAGATTTCAGATTTCAATTTTGGATCACTTTAATGGAGCTTTACAATGTACATGTCAAAGTTATTGCCCAAGAAGGAGAATCAGGCCATCTGCAATGGTATCTCACTAGAGTGATCACAGGTGAAACATCACCTCCACTAGATAACAGATTAACACACACACTCTCTTTTTCTATTTTGCCTGTTTCAGGAAATATGGTGAGCAAAGAGGACACCAAATGTGTTGTTCTCTCAAATTCAGATGAATCAGATTCAGAAACAGTTCCATCACACAGCATCGACGCACAGTCCGGGTACGAATCTGGCAAACAGCAGGTGAAGAAAAGAAACAAGGCCTTACAAGTACGTTTTAAGGATATCTGTGAAGCTCAGAACGAGCGTCGTGCAAGACGCTCCAGGTCCATTTCCTGTAAAGTAACCCACAGAAAGTACATGACCATGCCTGCCCGGCGATCTATTCCAAACGTGACCAAGAGTACTGGTGTCCAGACTTCACCAGACCTTACAAAGCGATATAAGACTTTCCCTTTTGAAAGGAAAAAAGGACACACCTTTAAACATACTGCTTTGGTGGAAGACTACAGAGGACAAAACAATGGATTTTTGAGTGATATAAAAGCAGTAGGAGATGACAGACAAACTACTGGGGAGTCATCTAAGTACAAGGGTAAGATTGTGGGGCAGACAAAAGCACTGCTTCACCACACTGATGACAGCAGTGATACAGAGGATTTGCTTTCCAGTGCCAACTGTGTGGATGGACCCTCATGTCCAGAGTCTTCACATTTCTCAGAAGAGGTTCATCCGACCAGCTCTCCTTCCAAAAGTGAACCAGAATACAAGGTTTGTGGGACGAGGACCAAACACAAAGGATTACCCAAAGAAGACATCGATGCTGGCACTTCCTCAAAGCGCCAGCTAGCTGACTCAGAGTTTTCACAGGACAAGCCAAAGGGCACAGGCCCTGTTGCGTGGAACTCTTTGACACAGGTGGAGTCTTTAGGAAGCCCCTCTGTGAGGTGTAAACGGAAAAAGGGTACACAGTTAAACGAACAACAGTCACAGACGCTTCCCCATAGTGCCAAATGTTCTTTACAGTCACAAGAGCAGTGTCGGACAAGGCATGTGTCAGCCTCCTCTAAACTCCAGCGAACACATGGGGGTGACGAGGGCTTTCCTCCAGGAGCCACAGGAGCCCCAGGCATGGGGAGCAGCCAGCAGATAATAACCTTATCTGGAGACAAGGATATCAAAGCACAGCTGCAGGCCATGGAAAGTCTCATCAGCTCAAGCCAGGAGACCATCAAGGTCCTTCTTGGAGTTATTCAGGAGCTGGAGAAAGGTGAAGCACAGAGAGAGGGGTGAGTAGAGTAAGCTTTACAGTGCATACATTGACACACGCTTGTCAGTTTATTCATGTTATTTCAATTGCTCTATTTAGACATAAACCCTAAAGCAAGAAAGTCAGAAATGTTAGTAATAATCCCCGATTTCAGAGAAACATTGTGCATAGAGGTTTATTTTTAAAAATGTGACTGGTGTTTCTTACCCTGTCAGATTTCATTTTAGCTATATCACTGTCACCCAGACTTCAGAAATTAACTTCCATAAGCAGTGTTATCAACAGTAATGGTCTAAAATGCAAAAATATGTTTTGAGAGACAATAATTATCCTTTAATAGAAATTAAACTTTGTCTCCATTTGTTCACTTCCATTGGTACATTTCCATGTGTACACTATGTACTTACTTGTGTGGTGTAGTGAATTGTGACAGGATGTTGTCTCAAATTGAACATGGCCAGTTGTTCACTTATCAAAAACAATAATTACAACATGTTACTACTATTTTGTGAAGACTTAGAACTTGATCACCACCGATCACACATAATACAAAGTCATTCTTCTGTGAAGATGACTCAACATGCATGAACATCAAATATTACAGTACATGTCTCTATACCACTGGCATCACCATTGGTGCTGATGACATATGCTGTCTCATTCTACCTTCTGAGAATTGTTTGCTTGTCACTCCTTTTCTGCTGTGTAGCCAAGATGGCAACCATTGAGAGTATAGTGTTCCACACTTCATTTTTTGACCATCATGAGTATGCCATCCAGTATTTAGGTGCACCGCATCTAGAAATACTTGTCAGTGTGAATGCACATTTGCTTTCAAAATATGCGAGACCCAGCATAAGAGTCTACATCCAGGTTAGTGACTCTGTGAAATTGTGCATTTTTAGCTTACACCAGCATGTTTGCATGTTGAAGATAAGCAGAAATCTTCTTAACCTTCTTAGTTTAGCATGTGAATAATCAGTGTTGTGCGTGGATGTACTGTGCAGTGGTCTTTCTTTGCATTTAAATGTGATATGTCTATTTTATAGTAGCATGCAGTAATTAATTTATTGCGGAAACTGGCAATGATTGGGGGCTGCATGGATGACTGTAGAAGGTTTCTAGCACAATATAGCTCAGAATGTTTTAAAAGTAAAAAGAAAGAAAGAAAAGCAATGAACAGGAACTGGTGTGTTTTTAGGGAATGTGAACTTAGTTATTGGGAAGTGTGAACTTGCACAACAACTGAGTATGCCAACGTTTGATGTCTGACAATAAACAGAAAGTTCAACTGTAGTTCATGGGAATGTCATTAATCTGGTCTGATCACTGTTTTTATAGTTCATCCATAGATGATTATGAATCTCTAAATTTCCATCAACCCATTTGTTGCAATATTTGAATTAAGCCAAACCTCACGGTGGCACTGGGGGAAAGGGACCACCAAAATCAACCTCTCAATATAACAACAGCATCTTAAACAAAAGTGAATTTTTTGTGCAAAAAATTTGGACTAAATCCATAAACATGAGTCATTTCATGAATAGGTAAAAACACAGTCTAGCCATGATGGCTAAAAACTTTATTAGTACAGTGATATTTGAATAAGCCGTTAAGGTCTGCTTGGACATGTCAAATATACCATATAATACATGAGGTTAGTTCTGTCGAGTTCTGTAATTTTACTCAAGACCAAGAGTGCCACCAGTAATTGTATCATATTTGAGTAGACATGCCATTGAAGAAGAACATACATTACCAAAGTTCCTCAAGCCACGTCCATTGTCACTTTCACAGCAGCACAGTTGTAAAAAGCCATACTCTATCACTACAACCCATAGCAACACAAAGCAAATTGTATTTAAGTCTCATCCACATCCAGTGGTGAACAAGGCACCCTGGTGTGACTCTGAGGAACTGGGTTTTAAAGGCCCAATTAGTGCAGCCTCATAACACTTTGCCTTTCATCTCCACAACACTGTGCCTGCTGCAGTGATTCCACTGTGTTGTGCTCCAGCATTGTGTTTGAGTGTTATTAGAGTAGTGCAGTTACAGGACACAAAGCCTGCCTCCTAAAGTATGTTCCCAAAAACTATTTTCCTTTTTTGTGTTGCTTGTGTCAGATAGGCTTCCTTAGAGCTTTGAATCGAACCAAAAAGCAACTTAAAGTTTTCCTTTTTTTTAACCAGCAATCAATACATAATGTCCACTCTTTATTAAGCCACATACGTCATTTACGCTTTTAGCAAGGTATATTCACAAAAGATATAAGAAGTAATCTACTCTTCCAGCAAAAGTCCAGTGTTTTTGAGAAGGCATTTTGTTCACAAGAGTTATCTGGACTTCCCTGTTTACGCTGGAAATACCATTAGGGCAAAAGAGTTCTTTGAGGGGATTTTACTTTCTTTACCTCATCTGTTCCGTGAGCTAATAACAAACATAAAAAAATGTACAAAAGTACACTAGGTACTTCAATGAATGCATTTCCTCATCATGTGTTTCACATCTTCTTTATTTTGATGATGTCACATTTTATGTTGGGTAATTTTCAATGACTGCCTATGAAGAGGAAGTCCTAACAATGCCATATGTTTCACTTCTCTAATGGTTTTCCAAACTTCATCAAAACCCTGTCAATAACATGTGACTGTTAACGTTAGACACTTATGAATGGCATACATGTGCTAAATCTAAAAAAAAAAAAATCATTCACATCTTATTACTTATTACTTTTGTAGGGTCTTTACCCTAAAATATAAAGCGCCTTGAGGCGACTGTTGTTGTGATTTGGCGCTATATAAATAAAATTGAATTGAATTGAATTGAATTATTATACAGTATAAAAGTAACTGTAGATGATAAAGCTAAGATTTTTTTCAGTTACATGCTGTCATACTTCATATTGACAGTAAGAATCCATAGCTCGGTATTTTTCTCTTATACTGTATATAATACTTTCCCACATATCTGACTTTATACAGTTATGATAGTCACTTCCACAGCTCTGTACACAAAATGCTTTAATTTCTTTGCTAAGTGTTTACCCTCCATACAAGACATATGTAAAACACAGGATAATGCTATATATAAAAAGTGGCACTTGCAACATAGTGGCCTGACCTAGTGTAGCTTCTGTTCGCATGTTATGCATTTCTCAGGCAGGCAGAGCAGCAGGCGCGTAGGCAGGGGGTATAGACAGTGAAACTAGAATGATGAGGGCAGGACATATCCCAGGACAGCTGACGTGGGCAAACAACACAGCAGTGAATCTGTGCCAACAAACAGTCAGCTTAGAGAACGACTTTCAAAGGTGCAGTTTTTTTTTTTCTTTTCATGAAAAACCAATGAAAACATTCAGTTTCACTACAGTGGGTTGTGAACATTTTACCCTGAATACCAAAAAAGGGTGTTGTGTTGAATACATGCAGTGATTGTAAATTTAGGTTAATACACTCTGATTATTAGAGCGAAGCTCTTTAAATGACAAGGAAGTGCATGAAACTCTCAGCAGCAGCATAGCTCTAGAGCAGACCTTTTCTGTGCAGTCAGTTACTGCCCTTGCTCACAGCTGTTCAGAGTGACTTTATTTGAGAACAGGGCAGGATGGATGAACTCAGTGACCTTGAGCGCCCATCAGCATTTTCGATCCATGCAGAAGCTGTTCTGTCTCCCTCAATGAGGTCACCTCTCATGTCATGGTGAACATTTAGGTGCAGCTCCTCCACATGTCATCCATCAGGCATAAAAGGCTACCGTGACAGTAAGCAATTACATGTGTGGCTCTAACACAGAATATCCTATCATTCCCATACCACCCTAGTCTACCACTGCATGCAACGACATACTGTGCAAATAATAATATGCCCACCGGCTGCGCTTAAGTAAACTCAAATGATGAAATAGGAATGAATGAAAGTCAGAGACCGTCAGACTAACAAAATTCATTGGATATTTAGTTTCTTTAACATGTGTGCATTCTGTATAAGCCTTATGTGCCACCTGGCTTGCAGCTGGTGCTTTGCAGAGGGCTTCCAACATAAAAATTACAACGCTTACACAGACAACAGAGCCTGGGGGCAGTATACCTTAGCCACAGCAGATACAGTGTTATTGTTGCATTTCAAAAAAATATGTCTGTAACAAACTGACCTTTATGTGAAAGATGTACTATGTAGCACATAATGTAAAGATATAGATTTTTTTATTACACAAGAGTCATGCAGCATTTAGTTGTTTCTTCCTTTTGTCTATAGAATAGAGACATGGACAATTCAAAGTATGTCATGGCAAAGCAAGGTAATCCTATTATGTTAAATCAGCAAGTCTACACGCTTGATTAACCAAATCTGAGAGAACTGCAGGATCAAAATCCCCGCTGCATTTTCAACTGTTAGCAAAGAGCAACGCTGACTGAAAACAAACCTGAACAAATCTGTCTGATAACTGATGCCCACAGGTGTTGAAATATGGAGGCAAAGCCCGTCATTGAAGCTCACATATATCTTTCCATCTCTCCTTTCACAGGCTCTCCTACCGAACAGGACAAGACACAGCAAATTGTGACACTTGTCGAAACAGCGCCTGCATCATTTACAGGTGGGCTTTTTGCACTGTCTGTATAATACATTGAATCAATTTGAAAGGGGTCGTTACAAGACCCATCTGGTGCAGTCATGCTTTTGTGTCCAGAAAATGTAAAAGTAAATATACTACATGCATAACACTGCATCTAGAGTGATCTGACCGAGGCAGGAAATCTAAAGAAGACTAAAAATGTTAAAGTCAAACATTTTGGGTGTAACAGTAAATGGAATTCAGAAGAGAGGAATCATAAAATACACATCAAGATTATGGAAGAAATACAGATGTAATACTGCTGACAGTGCTGTGTATTGGGTGTTGCATTGTTTTACTACAGTGGATGATCAAAAAAAAGCAAACAAAAAAAACAGTGGCTCCAATATTATAGATTTCTTGGAAATATACAGGTCAATGTGTTAGAATAAGTAAAAATACACAGCAGTGGGAAATGAGTTAGAGAGCATCTGTCACAGAGTATGAGAGGATCTAGAATTTCAGCACGTACCATAAAACATTTCACATACTTGGAAACTCCAAAAGTCCAAAAAAGACATTGTATATTTGTCAAAACACACTTTTTATCAAGTGTATGTGTTCTGATACATTCTGAGTTTAAAAAATGGTTCAGAAGCAGGAGGAAAATCCACTCAAGCTGTAGCCTTGTGTCATTTGTCTCTTCTATCTAAAAGCGTCTACTGCTACACCCCACTGTTACCTTGCGCTGCAAAATGGTGAAACATAAGACTGTTTTGAAAATACTCTCAACCCCAAAAAATACACTTTGTACAGTGGGACCTCTCAGTTGTTTTCACATAGTCATGAGTAAAAGAAGCTTAAAAAACAAAACCACAATTTTACAGACTTCTGCTTCATGCTTCCCCTTTTAGACAATAGACTCCCTAGATAGGATAATGATGGCAGCCCATTTTTACTCCACTGATCTTTTGAATTATTTTGAATATGTTTCCGATATTTACAACACCATGAATATTTAAAAACTAATTTGGACACTGCCAGTATTTTTCACTCCAAAGACAAAGACAAAAACACTGCCCTGTACAGGATTTTCACTTCATGTAACATTTTCTACAAACTGCCTCCTCTCTCTGCTCCCTTGATGAGTGCATTGTGTCAAGGTGATCTAGATTGTGGTGAAAGACCATAGTTTAGTAGAACTTTAAAACAGGAATTTGGTTACATATAGGCTACTTGGGATGAAAAATAACTGAATCACAAGCAAGGCATACTTAGATAAACGAATTAGGTCTGGACTGGAATTCAACAGTGCCACATTCACCAGTTTACAAATGCTTAAAGACGTATTTTGGGTATAAACACAAGACATATTGTTAATTAATACAGTGCACATCCCTGCACTGCACTGTATAGCTTGGGATTTTTTAAACATTAAATTATAATATATAGTGCTGTGCAAAATTCTTGGGCCACCCCTCATTTCTTTATATTTTGTTTCCAAGGAGCCAGACTTTCTTGTCATTTTTCAAACTGGTCTTGAGCAATAGTTCTCCAGGCTATCTGAAGGTCTTTCAAAGTCTTTCTTTGGACATTGGCTGCTTATTCAATCATTTTCAGTCCAGACCTTGTACCTGACCGCTTTCAGAGGAATGTTTTCTTTTTCTTTTTATTATTTTTATTATTTTTTATTTTATTTGTTTGTTTGTTTCTTAAGCCACTTAACACTGATTTATGAATCATTCAAGCATAAAAAAGGCACCTAACTCAAGGGATGAACCAGTGTTGTGTCTACACATAACAGACACCTTAGCAAAGAACCAATTTCAAACTGTATCTTTAGGAACTTTGTTACTAGCAGCCTGTTGCAAAAACACAATTTATTCCAATTTCTTTAGTTAAATCTACAAAAACTACCAAAGATAACACAGTTTGACAGGCATAAATAGTGTTTTTGCACCAACAAGGTGATTCCCAAAGAGCTATTAGCTGAAAACTTGGCATATCTCAGCATGGTGTGCAGTGTGTCCTTAAAAAGTTTGAGGAAACTGAACAAGTGGAGAACAAAAGAAGAAGTAGAAGGCCTAAAAATATACAGCAGATGAACAGTATCTGAAAGTCATGTCCTTAAGAAATAGGAAAAAAATCAGCAAAGACCTGACACAGGACCCGAGAGATGCATCTGGCCCTTCAGGTGACGTCTGCCATCAGAAATGGTCTCAGTCAAAGGGTGGCTGTCAAGGAGTCATCCTTAAGGAAGGGAAACGGGGAGAAAAGGCTGAGGTATGCCAAATTACACAAGAACTGGGCTGAAAATCAGTGGCAACAGGTCTAATGGAGCGATGAATAAAAATTATGAATACAGAAAAGTACCGTCAGATTTTGATCCACCATGCAATACCATCTGGAAAGCATCTGATTGGCAGCAACTTCATTTTTCAGCATGACAATGATCCTAAACACACTGCCAATGCAGTAAAGACATACCTGGATAGAAAAACACACAGTGGAACACTATCAGTCATGGATTGGCCTCCCCAAAGCCTGGATCTCAACATTACTGAAGCAGTGGGATCATCTTGACAGATAACGGAAGAAAAGACGGCCAACATCCAAAGAAGAGCTTTGAATGTCCTTCAAGAAGCCTGGAGAACTGTTCCTGAAGACTACTTAAGAAATTACAAGAAAGCTTGTCTAAGAGAGTTCAGGCTATGTTGAAGAATAAAGATAGTCATACCAAATATTTACTTTCAAGCTCATTAAAATTGTACAAACTCTATTTTTGCATTAAATACTGTATTTCCACGTATGTTTTCTAATGTATTTTCCAAGCAAAATAAGAAGAAATGAGTGGTAGCTTAAGACTTTTGCACAGTACTGTTTATCTCTATATTATTTTTGATATGGCATATGTTTCAGTTTTTAGCGCTTTCTTCACTTACATTGACTTGATTTTACTTTTTTTTATATCCTGTACACATAGTCTGCCCATCTCCACAGGGAATAAACAAAGCTTAAAACCTTAACTGAAATCAATTTGTAGTTTAAACATGTTTCCGAAATCAACTATAGCAAATAACAACAAAACCTAATATGTTATAATAAAAAAAGAAAGAAACAGATGCCAGCAACTGCCACAGGGTCTAATGAAGGAAGTCCAGGGGAACATACTCCATTGCACCCAACAGTACATCACCTCCTATAATAAAATGTTTTCTATCATCCATCTCCAAGACTGTAACTTCCTTTTGACAGCCCCCTATCTAAGTCACTGACTGCTTTGCTCTGGCAAAATGTTTTTTGCATTGAAATTCATGTCAAATTATCATTTCTGTTAGTGTGGCTCTGCCCAGATAACACTTTAATGACAGGTGAACAAGTACCATAAATTTTTACAGTAAGAAGGTTTAAAAAAAAAAAATTGTATTAATCAAATTGTAACTTAGGATGCATATGAGAAACCTGTAAGGAAAAAAAAGTAAGACAGATTTAAAATAACAGCATAAAATTATTCTTGCACGAGGCCCAGTGATTGCTCTTAACACTAAAAATCACTGATCTGGGCTCCACACTAATGAAGACTTAGTGGACAAGAACTTTACCAAGAAGCAAAGCTTTCATGGTTTATATCTGTGCAACAAGAAAGGATCTTTGGGCTGATGTTGGTAGGTAGAAGCAAAAATAGAAACAAAATTGTTTCCTCCATCATCATCCCTTAGAAACAGAAGACGATAACAGAGACAGAATGTTACAGGATGACAGCCTCTCACTCCTCCACACCAGCAGCTGGACTATAGTCTGCAATAAAAGTGGAAATCACATTCACATCCTGAAGGAAGCCTTCAAACCCACCTGCGCATGTTAGAAGGCATCGTGCATGTGAAACTTGCAAAAAGTTTGTATAGTTTTTAAACAGATGGGCTTCTCTGAAAATAATCTGAGAGGAATGTTCATCTTTAACATACATTACTCAACCATGTAGCTGTATATCTTCTAAAGAAATCAAATTAAAGAAATCAAATTAAAGATTCTTCTCTAACCAACCAAACTGGTTGGTTAGAGAAGAACGGTTGTGTTCCCCCAAACACTTAACTGCCCTCTTCCTCTTTCCGCTGAAACTCAGACCCCTCTCTTAGTCTAAAGCACTTCACTGAGCTAGAAAATGGAAGAGGAGAAAAGAACTGAGTCATCTTTCTTCAAAGAGAGGAGTAAACAACACCAGAATAAATTCAGTAAATATGAGAAAGCCTGGAAAGTCTGGATCACTTTGCTAGGCTAATAAGCAGGCAGATTTTGTTACTTACTAATCTTGCTGAGATATAGGCAACTGACTTGTAAACCCTGCCAAACCCCGGAGCTCACTTTTGTTTCATATTCTCTTTCTGTCATTCTTCTTTGGGAGGTCTCCTCTTAGTTATTCCAGGCATTCCACTTTCCGGAAGTAAGTACCAGGGAAAACAAAGGTGATATCCTCCTATTGTTTTAGTTTTAGTTAATTAAGCCTGAATTTTGTGTACAGTGGCTGACAGGACTGTATAGTAAAATTAAAGCGTATATGGACCAAATCTGAACACCAATGGTGTCATTATTCAATAGCCGCTACGCTGTGCAGTCATCATTTACTTCAAGTAAAAGGAAAGAAAGCTGCCTATTGTCACTTTAAATAAGTATTTGGAAATAGGCCAAAACAAAGTAGCTGTTTTCAATTTTGCTTTGGATTATTTCAACATTATCTCTCTAGCTAAGAGTCAGAGGTGATCTTTGATAATGATTTAAATTTTGAAGTGTGTGTTTCCTTTCATCACCAAATGAATGCCAAGGTCACCACTTCTCTCACACTGCACTTGTGAAAAAACATCCATGCTTTTATTTGCACTTGTCCTGCTTTTTGCACTTATGCAACACTGGCATACTTTTTCTTTCTTTTCTTTGTTCAGCAGTTCAAAGATTACAAATTACATTGCCAACAAAGTAACATATACACCTTTGTCCTCCAGTTACAGTAGTGAGTTCCATAGTATTTAAATTTTAGTGAGACAACTTACATTTAAAATTAAGTGTAGAAAACAGAGTTTGGCATGAAAGCTCTGAGTTAATCTCTCCCTGCAAATAGGATATACATTCAAATTGGGGAGTAATAACGAAACATTCCCCATAACCTACAGGTAGATGCTGGGGTGGTGGAGGGGTTGAAACAGTAGAGGGTGGGGGACGGACCTGGGGAGAGTGAGGCATGTAAGTCTGCATTACACGGTGCAGCTCGAGTTGCGTGCCTCAACTAGCTCGTAGGCTTCACTCCATAAATCCTACATGAAAAGTAGGGGCAGCATCAATAAATGGTAAATAATTAAACTTCCTAGTTGTGAGAGGCTTACAGAAAGTAGTATAGTCCAGCCATGTCTATCATCAGGAAATTGTAATGTCTATAAATTGGAAAGTCTATAAATTTAATAAATTCTATGAATTAGGCAATAATCACATGAGTTAATATGATGAAGATCACATGGATGGACTTATTCCAGATGTGTACTGTGACAAAGAAACATTTTTAAATATCATCATTTGTTCATTCTTCTAAGTAATACACTCACTGGACTCTGTATTAGTTACACTGGTAGATTTGTTGGCTGTATATCCATGATGCAAATCTCCTGTTCCACCACATCCCAAAGGTGCTCTGTTGGATTGAGATCTGGTAACTGTGGGGGGCATTTGAGTACAATGAACTCATTGTCATGTTCAAGAAACCAGTTTGAGATGATCTGAGCTTTATGACATGGCACGTTATTCTGCTGAAAAAAAGCCATCAGAAGATGGGTAAACTGTGTTCATTTGAACTTCAGCAGGTTGTCTTGACCATGTCTACATAGCTAAATGCATTGAGCTGCTGCCATGTGATTGGCTGATTAAATATTTAGATGACAATAATATATATCATCATCCTCATTATTATTATTATTATTATTATTATTATTATTATTATTATCTCAACTTATTTACTTATTTACATTAACAAGCAGTTGAACAGGTGTACCTAAGTGTATGGTACTGTAGGTGATCTCTTGTGGTACAGCCTTTATACTACAGTGTGTGTATGTCAGTTTGTGTCCTTTTTTAGGCCTTTTTGTTGATTTGTTTTCAAGAGTTTAGCCATTATTGTAAACTGCAGCTTTCAATATTGAGACTTAAGTCAAGTGGATATTAAAGGATATTTAAAACTATCTAAATAAATTATCATTTGAGTCTGTAAAAGGTATTATCTGAGTCACGTGATTATGACTAGACCTGCTGCTGATTATGTCTTAGGCAAGTACATTTTGGTTTCTTTTACCTAAGTATCTAAGTGTGAAGCAGGAAGCCCACTGCAAAGAGGAGCAATTTGAACTGTAGAGCAGAATTTCTCTTTTTCATTTCACTGATGGTATCTTGATAAGACAAAGTGTGCCAGTTCTATATGTCAGCGAAGAAACTTTGCTTAATTAACAAACTCTAAAAATACTTGATGTGAAAAACATTGTCTTGAGCCTGTTGTCAGTAAACCAAAGCAAGCATATGGTAATAAAGTCACAATGATGATGCACTCTGCAGAGTAATAATAAAATGGAAGATGATCATTTCATCTGTGCTCTTTATCATTACATAGGTCTTTGTTTTTTGTTTTGTTTTTTCCAGTTGATCCAACTTGGTTTTAATAGCCACTCAATGGAACTGAGATATAGTTTGCACACGGGTGTTAGGTTACTATGTCACTCTGCAGTTGTATTGTTTAGTATTCACTAGTGAAACTCACAAACCTTCAACGACAACATTGTGTTGTTAAACAGAGAGAGAAAGCATTTTTTTTATTGTTTATCTTCAAGTGTATTTTGTCTTGTCTCTTAAAACTACCTCATTATTCAAACTGCTGAATGATCCCATCACAGCATCGCTGTTATTACAGTATCTTAATCTACTGAGTTAAACTGCTGATAGGGCAGCTGTAATCACATTGCTGGACAAACTACTCTATGTGACACTTTGATAAGAAAACCTTGGTACAGTGAGGAAAAATTAAAACCAGCCTAGAACAGCAAGTTGGGACCAATTACCCCTTGAATTTAGACAGCAACTAGCAACTGTGTTGCAGCTGTAACCTAGATTATCAGGCCCTGAGATGTAGTGCTTGAGTTCAGAGTGGTCCAGCATATCAAGTGTGTCCAATAAATTAAGGACTCTAGTGGCTGCGGAGCTCAGGTAGTCAATCTGCGGATCTTATCCAGGCCTCAGCTCTCCCTCTCCCACTCTTGGTATAATGCTACAGCTTACATCACTGCAACATATACAGCATATAGTATATATGGCAAGCCAAAGAAAGCTAGAGAGGCTTAGTCTATAGACAAGAAACTATCATGATACTGTCTATCACATGGAAAAAGGGAATCCCAAATTCACCTACTGCATCTATATATCTATATGATTATTTTTACTAGCATCTCTTGAGGCACATAGTTTGCTTGACAACATTTTTAGAGATACCAGTCTCCGATTTTTATGCTCCTACTTCAATAAAATTTGAATTTCATTTTTGGTAATTACACCATTGGAAATTTTGAAAGCAGCATGTTTCCAGAAGGTCCAAAAATGGAGGATGTTATCATAGCTTATTAGCTGTGAGGCATCATAGCTACTAGCAGTTAGCAGGTTTGCTAGCTCAGAGAGCTTTTTCCTATTGTCTTCATTAACTCTTTACTCAAGGAAATTCTCTACAGTCCTGAGAATAAAATACCACAGAGAAATAAAAAGATGAAGCCCTCCTTTCAAAGAATCAAAATAACTCAACTCAACATTTTTATAGACAACTTCAGCGCTTTATATCTTCTTGCTATACTTACCTGCGTGTGTTCAGGCACGATTTACAAGAGCATCAGTTGCAAATTATATGAGACCTACCACTGAGTCAACGTTGATTACAGCAGGAAGTCCATATCAAAAAAAAAGAAAAAAGAAAACATGCTCAGATCAAAGCATTAACAGCATCTATTCCTATCGGGCTGTGTTGACTAAGACCCAGCATTTGAAAGAAAAGTATACAATGTAGTGTTTCCAATTTGGAACTAACAATGACTTTGAAGAGCAGTTAAGTTCAGGAAAAAGCAACTGCAGTTCAATGTGATGAGACGCAAGGAGCTAATTAGCACTTGTGTCCCATGCTGAGATAGCAGAGCTGTGGTTGTTTTGTTGAACAATTGTCAAGATTGCCTGTTCTGTGCTCATTAATTAGATTGTTTTGTTTTTTGTTGTTTTTTTTCCTCCATGCATCTTTGAAGCAGAAAGCAATTTAACAGACAACAGCAGTGGCTTTTATTTCAGATATACATGACAGGGAGAGACTTTATACATATCGTTTACTGTAGTAAACGTGTGGGAAGTTTTTGCTTCAACTGTTGTCTGACAGCAGAGGAAATGACTGTCATTCTCTGGTGATTTATCTATGATGCCCCATCATGCAGTTCTGAGGATGTTACACTGTGCTGGGTCTGAACCACTCATTTTGTCAAGTGGAGAGTTTGAACTGTGAATGGCTGAAGGGGAAATCATGGGAGGGGAAATGACTTTGCATTGAAAGGTGCCAGCAGCAGAAAGAACAGAGAATAGAAGCAAGCAGGTGTACACTGCAGAATGAATAGACTGTGCTATGCTAAAGAGACATCTCACGGCTGCAGTATCCCTCCCAGGAGCAACAATCATTGAATGGTGCTCAGCGCACCACGACCACAGACAAACAAACGGCTCGCCACTGATCAGAGCAACAGCTACTCACACTGCATAGCTAAAGAGATGATTAATCTGCTTTGGTGAATGCCCTAGAAAAGCTTCCCTGTCTCCAGCCACTTCAAACTGTTGTGTACAGAGATGATCTTAGATATAGGGCTTTTTATTTGTTGAAGCAGCTGCTCCCCAGTGCCACACGCATCGTACAGTGCTGCCTCTGGCTTCCCATAGAGGCAGTTGTCCACAGCGTACAGTAATTGCAGTGATCTGCCAAGTGATTAATTGCTTAATAATTGCTGAGGCTATTCTGTGTTTCGCTGTGCTGCTGTGATTCTGCTCTGCTTTCTGTCAAGTCAACATTATTTAAACAGCAGTTGTAAAAGTTTTTAACATAAAACAAAAGATACAAATAGAGATAACAGGGGGAGGAAATGAAACAATGGATAATATAAATAAGAGATGCTCATCACACTGCAAGAACCAGCAGTTCTGGCAAGATAAAGGCTTGACTCTATTCTAAAAATGGAGTTTCTCTTTGTCAGGGATTCAGTATTTAGAAGACCTCCAATTGTTAGCTTTCATTTTAAGTGGAAATAAGAAGAAAAAGCAATTAAGAGAGCACATTCTTTAAATCTCTTTTTGTATTAATAATGATGTTAGGTTTTAGACAGCCCACAAATCTAGACTCCTGTACATTATTACTTGCTTTTCATTAAATCTAACATATTGATTCATTGGAAGTCCAGACCTGCCAAACTCCCCTTCGGTTTCTCCCCTGAAGGCTTTAATAGAGCTCTGTTCCTAACTGACACTTATCTTAAGGGTGAGGACAGTTCCCAGGATTCATTATGTCACTGTGAGTAGAGCATATCCTTCAGGCAACTAATTGCACTGCCCATCAAAGCGCTTACCATATCAGGCCAAGCTTTGTACCTTAACGTCAGTTTGTCTGCATGCAGACAAGGAAAGGACTACACGTTTGACCTTGACTTGTCACACGTCATCTCTGTTGGCAGCTTTAGTTCTCCCTTCAACCAATAATCCTCTTTACTTTGAGTGACGAACGAGCTTTGTAAGTCGTAGTATTCACTGACTTTTCTAAATGCGGTGTGGTGAGCAGTTTTGATGATAAAAGAAAATGAGGATGAATTTAAAAAAAAAAACTCCAAACCAAAAAGCAACAGAACGTTAGATTATCAGGCAAGGTTTGCTGCAAAGTATCTCCATAGTAGGTACATAAATTAACTCTCTTTGATTTCAGCTGTGACGGCTTCAGAATTTATGGCATCCCCTAAGAATAAATACATGAGCACTATAAATCAATAGCAATGAAGTGAAAGGAGATGGTGTATAATAGTGCATTTATCCCTTGCTTGAATACAGGCAGTTAATCAGGGTCTGCTTGGCCTCTCAATGGTTTCATTTGGATGGGATTAATCCCCACATTTCTCTCAGGCCTGAGAGATTTAATCAGAGAGAGGGTTCAACTACGGTGTCGGAACAAAATCAGACGATGACCAGCCAGGGATTACACTCACGGATGTGAAAGTCTGATGTCAGGAGCGACCCACATTCTGGCTCTTTTTTTAATACAAATATAATCTAGGCAGGAAAAGCCCTTTGACTGTATGCATAAAAAATGCAGATATGACACAGAGGAACTCTATTACTTGGAGGACTCTCAGAAATATGGATATGTGCCACAACTAATATGTGCCGCCAGGATGTCTGTCAGTGCATTTGAACCATGGCCTCCCTCCCTGCCTCCATCTGGACATGGATTTTTATGGATTACTAACATAAAAAAATAAGTCAAAAGCTGAGTCATAAATATTATAGCCACCCAACATTTAAACCACAAACTTTTAAAACTGTCAGATTAATTTTTCGTATATTACCCTAAGTGGAAAAAGTGCAATGATGAACTGATTTATCTAAATATTCTGTAATTCTACCCCGTATGCTTATGTTGCAGTGTCGAGCTGGACTTTAAGCTGCAGGAGGACAAGCTACAGCCCCTGATGAAGAGACTTTGTCCCCTGGACAGTCAACAGTGCCCTGCTCTGCCTTACTCCAATGAAGTTTTCACATCCACCCCTAAACGCAAGTCCAAGACAGAGTCCAAAAAGCATGCTCGTTGGAAACTATGGTTCCTCTGAATAAAACATGAAGGCAACAATTTTATTGGGCACATTAATACCCCTGTTCTTCTCAAAATTGCCGAAGGAATATTCAGATGGGGTAGTCAACCCATGGGAATGGATGATGAAAGAAACCACCTGTTTTAGGGTTCTGAGTTGAGACTGCACATCATGTCACCTGCGGGACTTCAGACAAAAAACATTTTAAATTCAGTCTAATGTTTTTCTGGCATGTTTGCTGGACAGGATCGACACACATCTGCAAAAACTAGGTGAGCTTTGGCATACATTTTTGTACATATATTTTTTTAATCTGCATAAAAATGTCCATTATTTATGTACTGGGTGAATGCACCTTTCACTTTATATTGAAATCTCTTTGTTGCATGTTCCAATGAATGCAATGCACTTTGGTCTTTTCCCCTTAGAGTATATTGCTTGGCAACAAGAGGAGGAGCCATGTGGAGGGTCTTTTATGAGTGAAGCTCTAATCTTTGAACGGACATCAGCCCCCACCTCCAGAAAGCACAAACATTTGACTATTGAAAGAAACATGTGTAAAAGACTGAAACACAGTATGACTTTATGTCAGCGCTGTTCTTATAACACATACGATCCTCTCCTCTTCCTCCTTATCTGTTACCATATTGTGTAATTTGTCTGTCTGACAGAACATCTGCCTGCCTTTGCTAATAACTCCTCCCTGTCCTCCCTCTTGTTGTAACTCCTTTATATCTTTTTGTCTTCTTCCTCTCTTTATTTAGCTTACCAACTAGCCAGCTAACTTTGCTTCAGTCATTCTGTTGTTTTCTGTATTTGAACTGACAAGTAATGATCAGAATCTTTATTTTAGAATATCTGCATCTTTTTAGCAAAGTACTGTGAAATGAATTTTTATAAATATGTATGTTTGGGCCCCTCCTCTTGAAGCAGGTATAATTGTTAAAAATACAGAACAAGTATTCTGGGTTACATTTTTTTAACAACATATATAATGTTTTGACTACTTCTAAGGCAGAGTATTTTCTATGATAACACTGTTTGCTTTTTATTTTGTCTATTTATTTATTGGCTTGTTTTGTTTAAAAGTTCAGACAGAAAGTAAAGGCTATTTTGATATTTCTCTTTGAGTCCAAGAGTTTGTCTTGGCTCTCAGTTACCTTATGTATCACAGCAAAGCTCTGATGTGAAATCTTGAAACTAATCCATTTTAAGTCACTTGTCTCATGTCCAGTTAGCTACTGTAACAATTCAAGTGTTGTTTTGTAATAGTGGAACCCCTCCCCCCTTTTTTTGAACACCAGACACATGTGCACCAACCCACACAAACAACTGTGCACTGAACTTGCAGCAAGAGCAGAAGGGCTATATACAGTGCTAAAGGAGTATGGTAGCAATCTACAGCAGAAAAGATTTGTGTCCACCAGCTTTGGTCAATTACAAAAATAAATAAATTAAATAATAATAATAATAATAATAATAATACATTTTTAAAAAAGAAAGAAAAAATAAACAAAACACTGATGATGTAGCAATGACACTGAACTTGCACGCTTTTATAAAGCAGGCCTTTATTAAATTCCCTCAGTCATTTCATAACAGCAGCTGTCCTGTAGATTACTGAATGAAACTGTACAAGAAATGTCAGGAAGACACACACTGGCCTCCCATTGTTAGATTACACAGTAGATTACATTATTCAGGTCAACAATCTCCATGCAAAGATCTGTACCTGGAGAAAGTGCAATTTAGTGATTATGTGCAATATTATGCATTTTTCTACTGTTTCTACATCACAATTAAAACATTTTCAAATGAAGGTGATTCAGTGTTCTCTTACTGTATGTCTACTTAATGTTAGAGAGTTAAAGTTAAAAAATAGGAGTCATTTTGAAGTCAGAGCTACTAAGGATTCAGTCACGCACGTCTAGAGATCAATCGGTGACCCCTGGCAACCCTCCGGTCGCTAGGGAAAAATGTGTATTCCCTATCTGGCTGGAGAGTGTTTGGTGGAGGTTGCTGCACCAAAAACCTCATTGTGATTGCTTTGGTCACTAGCAGATTGCCCTCGATCACCTGTAGTTTGCGTGGAAGACACAGACTTGTCTGCAAACATTCCCTAACTAACCATTGAACAGTAGCGAAACATGACAAAATGTGGCGCTAACAAGAGGGCGTAGCATGTTTGCCTTGAAAGTAAAAGTTGTGCCTTAATACTGAAACCAACATATTTCAAAAGACACAACTTTTACTTTCAAGGCCAACGGTCTCTGCTTCCAGTTTTCATTGCACTCTTCATAGTTTCACTACTGCTTAGTTAGCAAGTGTTTGTGGACAAGTCATCATCTTTAATACAAACCATGGGTGAATGCAGCGCCCTGCTAGCAACAAAAGCAATCGCAAGAAGGGTTTTGGGGCAGCATCGAATACCTCCTTGTGACCAATTTCACCTAGTGACTGCCAGCAACCTCTAGCAACCATTCACCAGCCCATCAGGGAATACACATTTTTCCCTCGCGACTGGTGGTTGCCAGGGGGTCTCCAACCGGTTTCTAGGCCTGTGTAACTGGGGACAAAAGTAAGAAAAACTACACAAGTGATGTCCATAACATATATAACTAACAATTTTTTTCTGTGTCCATATAAAGCAACAGTGAGGATGTCATTAAAGAAATGGGTAGTGCAGAATGGAGAAAAACTCTTATTCAATAGCCGCCCCCTCCACTTCGCCATTCTGTGTAAGAGCAGAGTTGGACCATGAAGAGGGCCCAGCAGCTGTGCAGTTGAGCTACTTCTTCCCTCTTCTGATGTGATTAGTTTTCAATAGCAAAAGAGAGTGGGGGTTCCAGTCTATGAAACCTGTGACCTGCACCTCACATGCACAGTACAAAATGAACAGTGACCAGCTTGTCTTATAACTATAATAAAAACAGATATGTAGATATTAACGAAAATATATATAAAAAAATAGGATTCATACAGATACAAATTGCACTTTTACTTCTAAAAATAAAACAAAAATCAATTAAATGCAGTACTACACATAGTGCCTCTCTGTTTCATGGTGTGTTGCTTTTTTACTTGATTATATAAAGGATTGTATCAAAGCAGAGTGTAGTTTGATTAGTGAGATTAAAAGTATGTGATTTTATTTACAATAGTAAATGAAAAAAATACATTCTAGTCATTTTTTATTTAGTACCTCACTATTTTCCTCTTAACTTTGGGTTACCACGAGGGGGGTTTGTTGTGACATCAAACATGATGCCACAATGGAACCGCTATGCTCTGAAACTCATTATTTCCAGTGGTTTGCACTACTCTCCAAGCTTGCAGGAGCACTGTGATGAAAGTTCAGTTTATTTGAACTTTCATCACTCCACACTGTGACGAACACCTGTGAAGCCAAAACAAGCTAGGTCTTCAGCCAGGCACAGAAGATGAATGGAGGAAAAATTGAAAATGTGTGTAGCTGAATTCCCTAATTAAATGACATACATTTGTTTCTGTACTGAGACCTATGGAAGAAATCATTTCTTGGAAACAGATTTACTTCCAAAAAGGCTAGTCAGGTAGCTTGTTGTAAGTAGGTAATAGGTGTAAACATGGCTCAGGTTTGTTATGTGTTCCCCCAAAAGCTCTTCAGATATATTAAAACTTGTTGACAGTGGTAATAAAGAGGTACAGTTTTCATACAAAATACTTTATTAATGTAGTGATGTACTCTGGTTAGAAGTCATCCATGACCTGCTGCACTGACCACAAAGTTGAGCACATAAAATTGAGAAGTTAAAACTCTGAAAGTTAGTAAACAAAGACTTTAACTTATGTTATGTGGCTATTACTATAAAAGCTTACTCTAACATTTACTAATGTCTGGGTAAGCATAAGTGTCTGATTTGAATGATGTTGGAGATATTTGTTGCTATTCATAACTACACCCAGAGAATTGTGCATGAACAAGTTTTGGATATTATACATTTAAGTTTTTCTAGACTCCAATGGCCTCTCTAAAATCAGTGCTTTTTGGGTGGTGTTCCGAACACTCTTAAGGAAGACCATGAGGTTGGATCCACCAGTCCCAGTGGTGTTGAGTGCAGTGCCCACACCTCTGAATGGACACCCCATGGATTGTGCATGGTTACCAGGAACAATGACATACTTGGTCACAGTATTTAGATGATAGTTTCGTAAATCCACCAGTGCAGAGACACAAGAGTTGTAGGCCTGGCAGAGGTCAGAGCTGTAGCAGGACAGGACGAAGTCTCGCAGCGATGGACAGACAGACAGGGTTTCTATCAGCTGACGGTGGGCAGGAGGCATGTAATCTCTCATGCGTGTCAGGAAGGCTCCTAGATTGAGTGAATCAGTGAAGAGAACAGAAAAGAGACCTTGAAAGAATGAAAATAATAGCCTGTCCTGGAAACATTCTCATTCAAAGCAATCAACTGGCTGCACAAACAATGTGATTTATTCATGAGAGTCATCTGAAGGGGTCAAAGGTCGAAGGAAATGCATGCTTACCTGTCTCATCCTCATGCTGGATGCACAGCAAAGCATCAAAGCATTGAATAGCTGAACTCTGGGCTGCACTCCCACCTGATAACAAAATTGGCTCATCACTCACACCTTCATACAACACCCCCCTTGGAAGCATGGGGTTGTCTCGCCACCTAAAACAATTCAAACAAGAAATATACTGTAAACCTCCTTTTAACAGATACAATTTAGATTTAGAAATTTAGAAATACATAATACCACTTTAGATGTTATCCCATAAAATATAAAGTGCACCAATAGAGACAGATAAAAAGACTTTTACTGAGCTAAAGCTGCATGAGAGAAATATTGAAAGCTTGAAAACGTCAGTCTGGAGAACACTACAGCAGTCCTAAACTCACCCTGAGACAAAAATTCTCAATTTTCCATGAAATGCAGCTGGCTCCACATGATCTGGAAATAACACAGAATCAGTTGTCTAATTACCTTGAATTTCTCTGTCTTCATAAGAGAGCACAGGATGTACAATGATTAAATTCATGTGAGCAAGGTTTAATTTAAACTTACTGTGTATAAGTTTGAAATTTTCCTTCATCTTCTTTAAAGACTGAGTTACTTTGATGAGACCATTTTTTATAGCGGTGAGATCAGAGACTTTAATGGCATGCATCACCTCCAGGGCTCCCTGGTTAATGTTGAAAGTTTAAACACCATCACCAAGTTACAAGTGGCAAAGGAACACACAATATGTGGATCATGGGACTCAAAAAATGAAAAAGGAGAGAGAGACAGAAAGCAGCAAGCTGAGGTTCAGAAAGAGAAAAAAGAAAAGAAAAAAAAAAGTAGTCAGTACTAACCATTATGCCTGGACTAGCCGCCATCTCAACCAGCACTGACACACTAAAAAATCCCCTGCAAGTCTCATCACCAGGGAAGGAAAATATCAAGTCCATGTTCCTATTTTTGAAAATAATATTTAGAAAACATATGAGCAAAAGCCATGTGATACTGTTAGATTACAGAAATCACGTGAAGGTCCAGCATGAGACTTACCCAATATCCATATCCCTGAAACGAAAACGAAAGAAAGAAGTAGCAATCATTAGAAAGGAAAAAAGAATTACCTCAAATTTTCATTGTGATGTTGCTATTACATTAAACAAGACTGTCCAAAGTTCTGGTATTAAATGAGAAAAAAAAAATCACCCAGTGGGATCCTTTAACTTCCAGTTGGCTAAAACTGAATCTGCATATGTCAGGATTGGTGGAAGGCCAAGTCTGCGAGATATCAGCCAAAAAGGCCAGGCCAGAGCCTTTGGGAGTATCTGTCAAATAACCATAAAAGCAAAGTTTCAATCCAATAGTCTTACTGAGATTATCAGCGATTGTACTGACTGTCTTTTGGTTACACCACCAGTTTTATTTTTTATTTTTTTATTTTTTTGTTTTGTTTTGTTTTTAACCCTGTCTGTTGATTTCCCTTTCTATTTTTCAGTTAGCACTAGCTGGTGAAAGTTATCTTTTTTCTCCAGTTCCACCTATTAGATAGATTTTGTATATTTTCTTTTAACATGTCTCCTTGAGGAAACTGTCCTTTCTCTTCTTTGGTCATCCTTCTGAATTTTTATTCAGGATCACTATCACTCAAAATGTAAATGTGCCTCTATCTGCCATACTAATAAGATTCCCATCAGTTGTACTTTTTTTTTTTTTTTTTTTTAAAAAATGTTTTTTTTTTTTTGCAAA
>VUQI01060652.1:60667-72817 GCA_015106735.1 Paratilapia polleni
GTAGATCAGCAGTTTCTGAAATATTCAGAACAGCCACTTCAAAGACACTTAAATCACCTTTCTTCCCCATTCTGATGCTCAATTTGAACTTCAGCAAGATGTCTTGACCATGTCTATATGCCTAAATACATTGAGTTGCTGCTATGTGATTGGCTGATTACATATTTGCATTAATCTAATTTATAAACGCAGACAGATTGTCAACACAGTCAGGCTGTGCCAATAAACACAACTTATCTGTGATGCATCTCTTTGCAACAGAGAACTCAACTCAGCTGGTTGCCACCTGGTTGTATTCTAGTTATATTCCTCTATAAAAGCAAGGTTGCAGAGTGCCTATGTCAGTTGGCAGATAAACTGCTATCAAGTCTTATTGCTATTTAATCGCTGTCTTGACGCACCTAAGTCACCTTTGAAGATGGCAACTGACTGTGAGTGGTCGCAGACTTGGTCCCCATCTTCGAAGCAACCATTTCAGAGGACACAAGATTGCACAGTTCATTGCACCCAGTTGTAATAATTTTGGTCATGCTGCAGTCTCCAACCTCTTTTTTCCCTAGTGTGACTGTAGAATTAATGAGGAGCTGAATAGGTGTACCTAATAAATGGTAAATGGATGGATGGTAAATGGACTGGTACTTATATAGCGCTTTTCTACTCAGTTTCTGTATACTCAAAGCGCTTTAACTACATGCCACATTCACCCAGTCACACATACATTCATACAGCACTTTTATCTACACTTAAGTGCTTACTAACATTCACACACACTCACACTAAAGTGTGAGTGAATAAAGTGACCAGTGACCATGTAAACATCACTTTTGACTGACCTTAACCCTAACAACCTTAACAACAGAGTAACTGTTACAGGGCTCATTGTAATCTCCTTAATTTCACCATTAAATTGTGCCATGTCTTAAATAATATAGTATAATATTACAAAATAAACTGCCTGAATTATTACAGACTGTAACCCCTGTGATCACCATAATAACACTGAAATAATGCACTGTATAATATGATGAATTTGCTGGCTTGGTGGTGTGTTTGGAGGTTCATCAGTCAAATCAGTTTCCAGTAGATTACTTCTTCTCAGTGGGAGCAAGCTCTTATTAAGGCTGACAAACTGATTATGAGCTATCCTCCCTCCCTTATACCTCCAGTGTAATTACTTCTGCCACTGAGGTTATGCTTACAGTCCCGTTTGTTTGCCATTTCACTAGTTAACAGGGTATAGCAAAAAACATCAGGTGAGACTTGGGTGAAATGTGCTTTGGCCCTGGCCCATGGAAATACACGTGAGGTTCCATATTTTAGGCACAGATATTTTTTGGCCCTTTTCTGCTTTTGTCAAACATTGTAATTCATGCACATTTTCTGTTATTAGAACAACAAATGCAGAGGACCAGGCCGCCTTGGCACTGGTATGCACACACAGTCGCTTTTTGTATTGGTATTTTTTTTGGAAGAGCTGTTAGTCTGGCACTGACTGCTGAACATAATGTAAGAATATCACCATGAGCAAAGAAACAATAATGTACTTACATTATGTCATGTATTTCACATTTCTTGGTGGTTAATCTTTCCAGTAAGTATCAGAGAGCTTTCCGGTGCATGACACCAGAAATCACTGTTGTTTTGTTGTTGTTTGGCCATGAGATGTTTGAAGTACATCATCCTTTTTAAGAACTTTAAGAAGTTTACTTCTCAAAGTTGTTCTCATGAACTATTCTTTACAGTCCAAACTCACTCTTTATTGAAAAAAAATTTATTGACAAAAGTGGATCATCATTGTACGGCCGCATTCCTGTAAAAACAGTCAACTGTAATTATCTAATACAAAGCTTTAGAGATTTATCTTCATAGGCAGGACACCGACAGTCAGGCTTGATATGATTCTGAATGTGTGTTTGTGTGTGTGTGTGTGT
Organism: Paratilapia polleni; assembly: GCA_015106735.1. Classification (NCBI taxonomy): domain Eukaryota; kingdom Metazoa; phylum Chordata; class Actinopteri; order Cichliformes; family Cichlidae; genus Paratilapia; species Paratilapia polleni. The sequence continues at coordinate 62,599 of VUQI01060652.1, forward strand.
GTGTGTGTGTGTGTGCATGTGTGTGTGTTTGCAGGGTGAGAGTCTCTCTCCCACATGCAGTAGCCACGACTGTCACAGGTGAGAAAGCAAGCCTCCATCGAGCCAATTCAAACACATACAGTATATGCCATGTGCTTTGAGTTGGAATGACAGCCAATGATGTCAGCCGCTCACAATGCCACACTTCTTATCTATGTTAACAACAGACAGTCTGAGTGCAGAGGAGAGGAGGTGTACCATGTCTAATCTGCAAAGTTAAAGCAATTACCAGAGCACTAGTTAAAGAGCTGGTAGAATAGAATAGAATAGAATAGAATAGAATAGAAGCACAAGGCAAATAAAATGGTTTAAACAGGGTGGTGTCAAATGACATACACTGTACAGATTAGAGGAAATGGCGATACAGTCAATGTGTAATGCTACTGACTTGAAACTAACTAAGTATAACTGTACTGAATGTAACTCTCTGGGGCTAAGGCTGGGGAGAAATCACATAGCCTACAACAAGTGTATTTTGAAATTGTTTTTTGTGTTATTTGTAGTTTCCTTCATGTTTGTTTCTCTCCTTCAAAGTTCATTAGGTCACCCCTGCCAGGTTTGTCAGGTTGGTGCAGCAACATGCCATATCTCCTCCCCTCCAGCTTCTTTCTTTTGTCAGGAATGTTGCTCGAAGGAGAGCAAATGAATGACATATACACTAGTGTTCTCACACATCAGCTTTTTGTATTAGAATTGGGGAAACTGCAGCAATGTGTAAAACCTGCTCACAAAATCTTTCTGATAGTAGCTTTTTATTTCAAACAACAAAAAAAACATGTTTCAAATTTCAGCTTTTCACCAAGCTGCACCACTGTATGGCTATAAAGCCTTTCTTAAAAAATGCAATGTAATGCAAAATTTGGTTGTGTCCTACTTTTTTTTCTTTTCATAAAATGCATCATTACACACATTAGGTAGCTTTTTCATTGCTTTTGAAGAGATTATAAGAATGTAAATCAAGTGTATTAAAACATTTGGTTTTAGCCTATAATGCATCAATACTGTTCTGAATTAACTGATGCGGAAGAAGATGGATGGATGTTACTGTTTTGTCCTGCTGACTGATCCTGTTGAAATGCATTGATATGTATTACTACGATGAGCAACACTCAGGAAAAGTAATTTTGTGTAAGTAGGTGCTGACCAACTACAGGTACAAAGACACACAACACACAAACACAGCTATCCGGGGGGGATGATGACAAATGGCAGCAAGGGTTTTGAGGGGGGCAACAGCAAAGGCACAGTTGCTCTAATCAATATTTTGCTAGAGGGAGACAGAGAGCCAAACAGATTGTTGATTTTAGGAAAGCAACTGTTTCTCCATTGGGTTCTCAATTGACACTCATTATCTCTGGGGCTGAAATAATCAATCCATACACAGATGGCTTCTCTAGTAGTACAGCATTCTGATAGTATGTCATAAAGAAAGAGCAAAAAAGCAGTCTGCTGGCTTTATAAATCAAACATTTCACAAAAATCCTATTCCAGTAATAATACTGGGAATAGGAATCACACACTGGTTCCAGTTGAGAACCAGCACCAAAATTGTGAAGTGCATCTTAATTGTATGTCTGCAAGCCTGTCAGATCCTTTTGTAAATGTGTAAATATAGTGCGTAGTTACAAATTGAGCACTGCAACTCTGTAAAATTATGAAACTACATTTTCATTTTTTCAGGTTCTCTTCAAATAACTGTAAATTTCGTTATATTATTCCCAATAACCAACTACAGAGCTGAAGTAACTTACAAAATTTGTAAAAGACAATCAAAGGAACACAGACTATGGAACAATCTTATTTGCAGTGGAGGGCGCTGCAATCAGCCATAATAGCAAAATAGACTGGTCAGCAAAACAGACTGGTCAACAGAAATTGATTTTGTCCTAAACTGATTTCGATCTTGATATGAGGAGCACTTCAATAGTGGACTGTTGGACTGCAATTGAATGTATACATGCTCTCTTTGGCTCACTGCTGTAGCATCATATTACTACTGAATTCACCCGGTTTATGGGGAGGGTGCAAAAAATAATAACAAAAAAATAATCAAAAACAAGGGTCTTGAATTGGATGGCACAGTGGAGCAGTGGTTAGCATTGACACCTCACAACAAGAAGGTCCTGGGTTTGAATGTTCTGACTGGAGTGTCTCTGTGTGGAGACGCTCCAGTAATCCTAAACTGATAACTGATAACAGGAAGTTCTTGAATTGCTTTTACTGAGAACGAATCAGAAAACTCAAACCAAGCCATATAAACAGTTACATAATCACACTGTCTTTAAAGAAGCGATTAAGGAAGAAAAAGTTGTTAGTGAAGCACCACATTATTTGGGAGAGAAATTGGATATCCAGACCTCCAAACCTTGGAGCTTTTTGAATGGCAAGACTACTACAGACATAAACAATGATTTTTTCAAGCACTGGTCAAAAAACCTTCCAAATTTATTGAAGTCTATATTCAGCCTATATTCTGAATGTTATCATTCAGAGAATAATTTATAGAATATAGTTTTTTTTTGTTTGTTTGTTTTGTTCTGTTTTGTTTTGTTTTGCTGGAATTTTAATGGAATGATTGTATTTTCTGATATATTATATTGTATTTATATAGATGACGCATCATTTGTGTATTTAAACATAACATTTCAAAAAACTTGTAATAAAAAAATAATATTCCTAAAGTAACTACTCAAATAGAAAAGTTTCATCTCGTTATTCTCATCAACATCTTTTAGTAACATTTTTAACAAAGCACTCATACACTTAACTATTTTAAGAAGAAAATATTCATTTTAGTAACCCATCAGTTATACACTTACTGTAGTACTACAGTCACATGAAAAAGAATGTTTTCACAGGACTCTATGCAGTCTTGTCAAAAACTTTGTATACTATATGATTCAGTAGCTTGTAAAACCACCTTTAGCAGCAATAACTTGAATAACTTTTCTGTATGACTTTATCAGTCTCTCACATCATTGTGGAGGAATTTTGGACCACTTGTCTTTACCAAGTTGCTTCTGTTCATTGAGATTCATAAGCATTCGTTTATGCACAGCTCCCTTAAGGTCTCACCATAGCATTTCAGTCAGGTTGAGGTTTGGACTTTGACTAGGCCATTCCAACACATTGATTCCTTTCTTTTTCAGCCATACTGTTGTAGATTTGCTAGCATTGTTCTCTTGGAATTGGCTTCGTTTTTTGCTCGGTGCCATTTGTCACTTCCCATATAGGCAGAGTGACAAAACAAATTGCCATGCAAAGATCAGTGGGAAGAAATTCAGATGAAAACTGGTGCATTCTGCATCTGCTTCCTTTTGTAGGTTTAAGAGTACCTAAAAGATGAGCCAGTATGGCAGATGCAGATGATGTTGAACAACGCTGAGGAGCTTGTCGTGTCTCCAGTCCATGCAAAGGAAAACATTTATCATGTTGACAGCACTGTTTCAGAGCATCGAAGCAGATTCATTGACATTTCCCCCCAAAAGGATCCTACCAAAGCACGATCCTTTCTTTGAGCACTACCCCAGCTTCATTCAGGCATTTGTGGGCAATGAGAGTTTGAGGCTAAATGCATCTTCTTCAAAAAATATCACCAAAAGGGCTGTTTCAGAAATGTCTTCCTTCTTCAGTCACAAAAACAACAGAAGTCTGTTTCAGTGTACTTAATGATGACCTGAAAAGGGGGTCTGAAAGTATTCCGTTTTTTCAGTTTTGTTATGTTGAAGCCTGATGCTAGATGTGGTTAGATGGAACCCTGTCCTCAGTGCAAAACACATGAAAGCCCACTTGGAGTTTGCAAAAATCACCTGAAGGACTCTCAGACTGTGAGGAACGAGATTCTCTGGTCTGATGAAACCAAGATTGAACTGTTTGGCCCCAATTCTAAATGTTATGTCTGAAGGAAACCAGGCACTGCTCATCACCTACCTAATACCATCCCAACATTGAAGCATGGTGGTGGCAGCATCATGCTGTGGGGTGTTTTTCAACAGCAGGGACTGAGAGACTGGTCAGAGTTGAGGGAAAGCTGAATGGAGCAAACTACAGAGATATCCTCAATGAAAACCTGATCCACAGTGCTCAGGACCTCAGACTGGGCCAAAGATTCACCTATCAACATGACAATGACACTAAGCACACAGCAAAGACAACACAGAAGTGGCTTAGGGACAACTCTGTGAATGTCTTAGAGTTGCCCAGCTAGAGCCCTGAATTGAAATCTATCCAACATCTCTGTAGAGACCTGAAAATGGCTGTCCACTGACAGCCCCCATCCAACCTGAATGAGTTTGAGAGGATTTCAAAGAAGAATGGCAGAAAATCCCCCAATCCAGGTGTCCAAAGCTTGTTGCATCAAAATCAAAAAGACCAGAGGCTGTAATTGCTGCCAAAGGTGCATCAACCAAGTACTAAGTAAAGGGGCAGAATGCTTATGTAAAAGTTTTTTCTTTTTAATAAATTTACAAAAACATTTATCAATTTATCATTATGGGGTACTGGGTGTAGATTAATGAGGGAAAAAATTAATTTAAATGATTGTAGCATCAGGCTGCAACATAACAAAATTTTAAAAAGTGAAGGGGGTCTGAATATTTTCTGAACCCACTGTATGCTCATTAGGCACCAGCTATGCAGTTGGAATGTTAGTGTGCTATGGTTGCACTGCAGGATTGCTTGACTTTGAAGAAGTGTTACAGATAATGTTTTGTGACAAACTAACTGTTTTTTGGGGTTTTTTAGTTTTTTTTTTGGTTAGAATACAAAATACATGGCACAATAAACAACTTAGGCTGTGTACACTCTAGTACTTGGACAACTGGCAACCTTGAAGCACCACATGTGCCTCCCCTTTGACACAACATGAGGAATAAAATTGTGAAAGATTTGAATTACAATACAATCAGGCAAAGGACACTTACAGGCACTAAAATAAAACCTAGGATGAAAATTTGTATGGCTGCTGTCATCTTATGTACTCAATTACACAGAATGGAGAAGTGATGTTACTTGGGTTTATTTGAACAAATCTAACATTTTCATTTTCCCCCACCATTCTTGCCATCTCCTTCAGATGTCAATACATGAGATGAACATTAATGAATCTGAGGTCTTCTGTTGCAAACTTCTATAGGCATTTATATATTTTGTGATAACTGTACTGTTTTGCAGCTGAATCCAAAACCCAATGCGTTTCCTCTTTACTAAATGGAGTATAGTTTCCAGTTCATTTCCTGCTTAAAACAGAGCACATCCTTGATAACCAAGCTACCTTCATATACCACAGTCATACTTTAGCCCAGTTTGAGACTCCTTGTTTTGCTATAATACAAATGGAGTAATGAGTTTGTCTAACATTACCTGGTATTCTGTGTAAAACCCAGGTTATTTAAATGTCATGTTTTTGTGTGTCTTGGTATCCTTTTTTTCCTCTGATTTTTCAAACAGTACTGCAGTGTGTTTGTGGGAGGGGATGTATAGTGTAATCGCATTAGCTTGATATCCTGGAGATATCTTCCAAGGATAATTTTTACACAACAAACTTCGAGCATGACTTTGTTGACAAATTGTGACTAAATTGCAGTTCACAGGTAATTCTTAACTGAATTTGCAGGCCAGAGGCCTGCTCGCAAGGGTGCAAGCATGAGCACGCTCGCACAAGTACCCTCCTCCACCCGCCAGCCAGAGGCCCACCAACAACCAAGAGAAAGCCCGCCAGGTTGCGAGCACCAGCACGTTCATCAGCACAAGCACCCTCCTCTACCTGCCAGCCAGAGACCAAGCTTTATCTGTCAGACAGATGGCCTCATATTTGACTCTAGAATACTTTGATATGCAGAGGTGTTCATGGTTGACTCAATGACTTCAAGGTCTCCAGGTACTGTGGCTACAAAACAAGCCCAAGTCATGACCCTTCCACCACCATGTTTGACAGTTGGTATGAGTTGTTTGAGCTGATATGCTGTGTTTGGTTTTCTCCAAATATGGTGCTGTGCATTATGGCCAAACATCTCCATTTTGGTCACATCTGTCCAAAGGACATTGTTCCAGAAGTGCTGTGGTTTGTTCAGATGTAAATTTGCAAACCTAAGCTGTGCTGCCATGTTTTTTTAGAGAAAAGAGACTTTCTCCTGGGAACCCTTCCAAACAAGCCATACTTGTTCAGTCTTTTTCTAATTGTGCTGTAATGAACTTTAACAGTTAACATGCTAACTGAGGCCTGTACAGTGTGAGATTTACAGTAGCTCTTGGGTTTCTCTATGTACTGCGCGGTGTGACCTTGCGAGGAATTTGCTGGGACGTCCACTTTTGGGAAGATTGTGGCATTGTCTTAACACAGACCTGAAGGCTCAAGTCTAGCAAACTGCCAAAACTTCTGCTTTTATAGAGCTGGTCACACTAATGATCAGTTAATCAAGTGCATTTGATTAGCAGCACCTGCCTGCTACTTACTCTCTTAATTCCTATGGAAGCAGTAAGGGTGCACTTAGTTTTCCTCAGGACAGCATGGAGTCCTATGAAAACTTTTCACGACTGTCTTCTTCACAACTTTAAATCAATACTCAAAAGTCAAAGGTCAAAGGTAAAGTTCTAAAATGCTCCATATATAGTAATATATAGTAATGGGCTCCAATATGTTATATAAGTTCCTAACTCAACTTGTCTTTTAAAAGTGTGAAGAAACTAGTATCCAGATTTATTTAGCTTATCTCGTGTGCCTCTGATCAAATATACAAAAATAATAATAATAAATTAACCAATCTAATAAATCATAATTTTCTTCTTCCTTGTGATCATGCAATATATTTCATTGTGTGCTGACAGCAATGACAGTTTTCCAAAGGTTTCCACTAACCATTAACAGAAAAGCCCTTTACCCTTTGATCCTTGTTATTGGCAAAACAACACAAGCATTTGACCATGGTTTTGTTTGCTCTTCATAAAAAATAGAATCTGACCATACCTTATAATCAACAATCTTTCATGCTATTCTGCAGCAACTCTTCATGCCATGACTTCATCTGTTTTGGTACTTAGTCAACTTGTGCTTCCATTGAAACACAGGCAAAATGTTGGATGTTTTTAAAGCTAAATAGGAAACATGCAACACACATACTCATCATTAAGAGAGTTTGACAGAAGGAGAGGTCCCAAATGCAGGAGCAGGTAAAAGTAAATAAACAAAAAAAAAAACATTCAAGATCTTTAATTTCAGGTTAGAATGCATGCACAGGAGGTCAGAAGGTGAAGCAAACAAAATAGGAAAAGGTAGGGTCCATAAAACTAAAGCAGAAAGTCATACATTAGGAACAGAATACACAATTACACAAGGAGAAGATTAAATTAGAAAATATGATGAGCACAAACATGAGCTTGGCTGCAATGTTTGACCACAAGGACAATCCAGACAAACTGGCAACTGAAAGGTTAACAACAGGTGGTATATGTACTGGGGTGAGTGACTGGGACTGGCAAATGGAAAACAGGTGGTACATAAAATGGACGCAAAAAGGCATAAGGAGAGGCAACTGAAGTGCAACAAATAAGGATTATACAATAAAACAGGAAGCAACAGAAATAGAAACTCAGAATTATGACAGCAAGTCTTGATTTTATATTTCTGATTTTGAAATTAAATAATACAACTGATCTAATTCAAAGTAAACAGTGAATATGGGTCACTGTGAAAGTGGAAGTTGTGTAACACTTACTGTATGTGACTTAAACTCTTATTTTTTAACTGGCTCAGGGTGCCATGGAGGATGCATCTGTTGGGCATTTAAGTTAATTTGCAATTGAAGTTTAACTGACACCAGCACATCAAGCTTTTTGCCGAGTCTGAGAAAAACTATGTCACTCACATTTTTATCAACTCCTTAAAAACCCTTGTTGTGGCATTATGGGTATTTGCTCTTTTCTTTATAGATGTGTTGCATTTTATTATTTTGTAATCAGACAGAAGTTTTCCACTATCTGTCTGATGTGTTACTAAAAAACAGTTAGGTACTTTTTATGCCTCCTTGTCAAAGGCAAATTGTTAAGTAAAAAGTTCAATCATTTCTGTACCTTGTACTTTAAGAAGTGTTGCTCTTCTTTAACGTGAATTGCTGGTAAAAAATTGTATCATTCCATCATGTGAGGTTTTACATTAAATTATGAATTAGCAACCTTCATCTGATGAAACTTGATTTCTTTTGTCTTGAACACTTCATTAGAGCAGGCACTTCTAACAACTACTTAATCCAGGCATGCAGGAATAATACTCTGTGCAGCACTCTGCATTTTTGGGGGCATAATTGCAAAATCAGGCAAACTATTATGAAATCAAGTTCACAGCTGCTTCCTCTTCGATTCAATCAGAAAATCAACACAAAATACATGTGCAGACATATGATTTCCTAATCTTTCCTTATCATTTGTGTTTATCAGTGTTAGACAAGAAACATTAGACAGAAGCATAGTGCTTTTTTCATTTATACATTGGAATATTCAGGATAACCATCATTGCCAAACCTTCACTCTCCCCTCTGGATAACTCCCTCCTTCTTTAAACTTCAACCACCTAGAAATTATGTTTATTAAATAATTTTTACCAGATATATGTCTGGCAAATATAATCTCTGGCTGGAATAAGTTCAGAGGCAACATTTTATGGAGTTTAGCACTGATGCAAAAATTGTAGAAAACCACATCTGCTTACCCTTCTGCCCTCTTCTTGAGGAAAATCCTTCGAAAACCAAGAATGTATGATGTCTTTAGTGAAAAGCAACCCATGCCATTATTATGATGAAAATCCATGAAAAACTGGGGCTTTTGCATTTGGATTTAAAGTAGCCTAAATCATAAAGATAAAGCCTAAAGAAAGAACTGACACTAAAAAACAAGCCCAGCAGCCAGCAGAACAGCGCTTTTTTTTTTTTTTGGTAAGACAACATACAAGACTTAATTTGGTTGCATAACCTGATAATAGTTGCTCTGTGCACTATTTCTGATTAATAACCTCGACAGGTTTTTTAAAAAATTTGCTTTGGGGAAACATGCTATCAGTTAAATGAAAAATTTAATTTAGTTTGAATGTTGACAAAAACTGATAGTGGTCATTGTGTTAGGATGATGTTCCTATGTTTCACCATTGTGCACAAATGTGATTGTGTGAATTCAATATACTGCAAATGTTCAGTTCCTACAAAGTAAGCAGTTTGAATTATTAAGTATACATTACATATGACAGTAATTGCAGATAGTACTACAACTACACTGGTCTACCCAGTCCATCTCCTCCCATCTAAAGACATAGAAATACTTAAGTGACAGCTTTTGTCAACCTAGAAGAGAAAGACATGAAGAAAATGGAGTTTTAGAGGGTTTAGTACAACATATCAATAGTGTTTCTGATATAGGTGAAAGAGTTCTTCAGGGTAAGTGAGAAAGGATTTGCTCACAGTTTGTCTAATGAACATGGCATTGTGTCAGAGCTCAGTATTGACTGCACAAATTCCCATGAAGCTCAGCGACAATCAAATGAAAAGTGACACGGCTGGAAGACTGGACGTACTCTACAGCAAGAGAATTTTAATAGGATTAGTTCAGAACAGACTCCCCTGAACATATGCTGTATTGCCAAAAGTATTCACTCATCTACCTTCACAGGCATATGAACTTGAGTGACATCCCATTCTTAATCCATAGGGTTTAATATGATGTCGGCCCACCCTTTGCAGCTATAACAGCTTCAACTCTTCTGGGAAGGCTTTCCATAAGGTTTAGCAGTGCATTTGTGAGGTCAGACACTGATGTTGGATGAGAAGGCCTGGTTCACAGTCTCCGCTCTAATTCATCCCAAAGGTGCTCTGTCAGGTTGAGGTCAAGACTCTGTGCAGGCCAGTCAAGTTCTTCCACACCAAACTCGCTCATCCATGTCTTTATGGACCTTGCTTTGTGCACTGGTGCACAGTCATGTTGAAACAGGAAGGGGCCATCCCCAAACTGTTCCTACAAAGTAGGGAGCATGAAATTGTCCAAAATGTCTTGGTATGTTGAAGCATTAAGAGTTCCTTTCACTGGAACTAAGGGGCCGAGCCCAAGTCCTGAAAAACAACCCCACACCATAATCCCCCCTCCACCAAACTTTAGACTTGGCACAATGCAGTCAGACAAGTACTGTTCTCCTGGCAACCCC
>VUQI01060655.1:0-11180 GCA_015106735.1 Paratilapia polleni
TAGTCAATTAACCACACAGCAAGCCGTATTATTGGTCAGATAATTGCATTAGTCCAGTTCAGGGACTCCAATTAGCTGAGGTGAAGCCTAGCAGACAGCTAGCAGCTACAGCCGCCTGTGTCACCATCCACCTGTCAGTCAAAGAGGCCACGCCCCTAATGATGCAAACTTTAAGCCTTAATCCAATTTAAACAGGTGAGTTATAAACAGGTGTTATGAAGGGGGAAATTAGCTACAGAGACCAAACAGTTTTAGTATCAGGCTGTAAACATGTTTATTTCTGCTGTAAAGTTGGACATTTTAACATGGGAGTCTGTGGGGACTGACTCACTGCTGGAGCCTCTGGTGGACTGCAGAGGAACTGCAGGTTTTGGTGCTTCAGCTTTATTTGTTAACTCTTGGTTGGACTCCAGCAGGGAGTGTGCAGCAGAGAACTGGAAATCTTTCAAAAGTGGATACAAGCACCACAATTTCTGTTTGTCATTAATATGAAAAACCACACAGACAGCTCAGAGTTCCAGCTTCTGAAACCACAATTTTACAAGAAATTTCAACCACTGGATCAGTTTTTACTCATAATTTCTATGTTTTCAACTGTGGGAAGTCAAATTTACAGAATCTTCAGAGCTTCTTTGTCTCAGTTCCAAAAAAATGTTCCAGTTCAAACATAAAACAAAGGATAGTTGCAATGAATCATTTACTATATTTTATAGACACAACATTTATAAGTAGGATCCTTTACCTGTTTTGCCACATACAGAAACAGAAAACTGGTGAAATGTAGTGAACTGTGTCCAGGTTTCAGGCACCACTGTAACCCTAATCCTAACTGTATTATATTTAATGAAGCCATGCAAATCTTTACTATGAATATTTTCAGAGTTACAGCCCTTGGAGTACATGGGGTTGGGTCCAAAATGAGTTCTTTTTAATTATTATTTCCAGCATTTGTGAGCCCTCATAACTTCATAACTCCAGCAGATCTCCACATGAAACTTTCAGGGCTGAAAAGCACATTTAAGCTCTGTTAAAAACTGCAACCAGGTCAGTTTTACACCTACTGCAAGAGTCACAGTCTAAAGACTAAATCTGTGAATTGTTCAGCCAGCTGTGAGCATCAGTATGATGGGATATATCACAGTCTGAATAAAGTGCAGCAGTTTAACGTCTTTCTGACACTTGAATGCAGCACTGGTGTTCATATGTTATAAATAAAAGTGTGGACATGAATACATTTTAGTGGGAGAGTCTAAACTTTTTCCAGCAAATCTTGTTTACGTAATTATTCTTAACAGAAAAACCTTCCTTTCTCCTGCTGTATAAAGTCTTCTGTTTTTTCCTCGCGGGTGTTGCTGTGTTTAAACTGTGAAACACCTCCACCTGCTGTCCGACCCGCCTGAGCGCCGTCCTCCTCCTCCTGACCGCCAGGGGGCGGTAAACGCCACAGGAAGGCAGAAGTAGAGGAGCGCTGTCCGGGATACTTCCTCTTCCCTCCGCGGCCTCAGAGGTAGGAGCTCCGTCCCACATTTGAAGAGCAGAATCTGACTTTAATCTTAACTAAATCTCCTCCATCCTCTTATTTAAACCGCTAGATTCAGTTTGTCGTGTGAAAATGTGTGACATGATGTTAGAATTATGAGTATGGAGACGTTAATTCAGGTTTTATTCAGATATTTGTGGAGACGCCGGTTTGGTGGCTACGGCTGCTTTCCGCCATGTTGGCTCCGTGTGGCGATAAAAACGGACTTTAATGAGTGTTTAAAGCGGCTGCAGACGCTGCTTCTGTCTGTTGGTTTGGTTTAAGTCGGTTTGAGGAGATTTATCTTGTTTCTCGGTGTTGTTTGGGTGGTTTTTAGCGCTAAGCGGAGCTAATGGGGCTCATGAGGAGCTGATTGAGACGGCTTCACATTAAAACCTGAACGTGTTCCTCCTCCTGCAGGTATCTGAAAATGGTCCGCTACTCTCTCGACCCCGAGAACCCGACTAAATGTAAGTGAACTTTACCTGTGTGTGGGGGGTTAACAGGTGGCTGTGATGACTTCTTAGGACACCTTTGGATTCAAGATGAAAACAAACGAATGAAAAAGAGCTGAGCTGCCACAAACCGCTCAGTGTGAGACAGAGAGAGGGGTATTCTGGGTAATAACAGGCCCTTTCTGTGTTTCAGCATGCAAGTCGAGGGGCTCCAACCTCCGGGTTCACTTCAAGGTAAGAAGAGTCCACATGTTGGCACACACATTTTTTTGGGTAGAGCGAGTCGTATACTAATCGGAAGGTCAGTGGTTCGATCCCTGGCTCCCCTAGTCTGCATGCTGAAGTATCCTTGGGCAAGATACTGAACCCCACATTGATCCCGATGCATTCATCGGAGTGTGAGTGTGTGTGAATGTTAGTAAGCACTTAAGTGTAGATAAAAGTGCTGTATGAATGTAGGTGTGACTGGGTGAATGTGGCCTGTAGTATAAAGCGCTTTGAGTACACAGAAACTGAGTAGAAAAGCGCTATATAAGTACCAGTCCATTTACCATTTACATGCGGGGGGAGGGGGGAGATTTAATGATGCTGCCGGCTCCACTGTAACCTGTGGGTAAACCTGCTCAGGTCACGCAGGTGTGCAAAGGCTCCACTGTTTAACTGTCATCTTCAGCTCTGAGTAGCAGCAGGGTCCTTAACCTGATAAAACACTGCTCATACATGTGGACTGAAGCTGGCAGCTTCTGCATGTGGTTGGTGTTGTGCTTTTATTAGTACTGTCTCTTTGTGTTGATTTGTCTTTTGCACACAAACTCAACAGAGGGAAAAGTAAGCCAATAAAATGGGGGAATGCTAGTTTAAAGACACGTGTCTGTAAAATGAAAAGTACCATGAGCAGCTCACCATCACAAGCAACGATACAAGATGTGCTAAAAAACTTTTAAACCCGAGTTAAAGCAGAGGAGGTAGAGTTGTGTGGCTCCTGCTTCAGCAGTAAGGCTGTGATCTCTGTGCACCAGAGTTTCATTAACGTGATCTAAAAATGAGAAATCTGCACCATTCCTGCAGGTCAGACTGCAGCGTATCAGCTGTTTTAATGTCAGTGTTCACCTGGGAAACTCAAGTGGGACGCTGTAGATATAAAATTAAGTTTTTCTGAACTTTAGGTCTTAAAAAGCTCCTAAAGTCTTTTATTAGATTTTAAAGAGTGCAACAGCTCAGACTGTCAACAGACAGCCTTTAATTGGAGCTTGTCAAAAAATAAATGTTAAATATAAAGAAACTAAGACACTTCGGACATTCGGAGACATAATGCAGTATTCAAATCGTCCAATTTTCAAATGCTGGGGGAGTCAAAGACTGTTGTGTGCAGGGAAAACCCTGATCCTGGGTCGTGTTCAGCCCAGAGGAAGGACAGAGCACCAACAGTGAGACATTAAAAACCCTGTTGTTAGCTGTGGCCGCTCAGTGTTGTGTGAACTGCCTTTTTAATACAGCAGAGTTCATCTAGTCACCCATCAAACAAGAGCAACTGTACTTTAAAGGCAGAATTGAAGCCAATGTAAAACCGTTTCCCACATTTCCACCAAAATAAGATGGGAAGCAGCACAGTACCACAGAGCTACTGGGCCCAAACTGGGATCCACTGTGAGGAAAATCTGTCAGCCACGACTCGAAGTTGGTAGAGATGCACAGATTGTGAAATTCTGGGCTGTTACTGGAGATTTTTTTATGTTCTTGTCATTTATTTCCCCCTTAATTCTAGAGACAGAAATTTAGTGAACTCAAAACTGACATGACTCGACCAGCCTATTAAATAATCCCGACCTCTGTTAGTAACACTACGTTTAAAATGGGCCGGATCGAACCGGCCTCGCGTTGGTGGAAAATCTGAGGTGTCCTGTCTGACCCCCGTCTGTGTTTCCTTGTTTTCAGAACACCCGTGAGACAGCCCAGGCCATTAAGGGCATGCACATCCGCAAGGCCAACAAGTACCTGAAGGATGTCATCAACAAGCAGCAGTGCGTCCCCTTCCGCCGCTACAACGGCGGCGTCGGCCGCTGTGCTCAGGTGAGGTCCCTGCGATTGTGGAGCTGCTCTAACGGCTGCGGTGATGACCATCTTAGGACACCTTTGGATTAAAGATGAAACTACAATCTAATAACCTGAGCAGCGGCGGCGGGAGTAAACCCGCCTCAGAAAGGGAGGAGGCGTCCTCTAAACACACCTTTTGTTGTTGTTTTCAGGCCAAACAGCACGGCTGGACTCAGGGACGCTGGCCCAGGAAGAGCGCCGAGTTCCTCCTGCACATGCTCAAGAACGCTGAGAGCAACGCCGAGCTGAAGGTGAGGTCACGGCGGCTGCAGGTCGAGAACTTGGATCAGTTCATTAATGATCAAAGGAGACACAGGGAGGGTTGAACTGGGGGTGAAGCGGAGAGAAAGACGTCAGCTCCGGTAGGTTAGGTTTTATTTTAGAGAATAACTCGAGGAAATGTTCCAGTTTAATGAGCTTCGAGTCCAGAGTGTGCAGGAAATGTCCGTCAGGAGAAGGTGGGGTTCTCAGATTTCTGTTCACAGTGAAGCCAAATCAGCAGCTTTAAATACCTGAAAATGTCCTGTTGTAGTAGAAAGTAGTTCCCTGGGCGGGTCCATTATCAGTGTATGTGTAATGCTGCTGCTGAGCAGAGGAAGTGCTGTTTCCAGCTTCTTAAATGTGACATTTTGTGGTCAAACATGAAAGTGTGTGTAACGTATTTGGACTGTTGGTCCAAAACAGAACGGGTTCTCTGAAGACGTCAGCTTTGATTTTACTGTTACTGTCAGTGTGGGACAGCCTGGAAGTTTTTTCATCCTGGATCAGGACACAGTGGGAAAACGTGTTGAGCTGTGATGGCTGCAGCTGTGGATCGACCTGCTGATGTCTCAGTGGACAGACAGGTTTTAGGAGGTGCAGCTTCTCCGTGAGGACGGACAGATGTTCAGCCTGCAGTCTCTCGGCTCTCTCTGGGGGCTTGTAGTGTTTCAGTATGAATTTAGAAACTCATAAAATTTAATCTCAGGACCTTTTTAAGCTCGTAGTTCTTAAACTGAAGCCGTGATTGGTGCGCAGCAGATTGCAGTGATGACCGTTTAGGACACCTTTGTATGAACCATGAAAAGAAAGTTTGAAATGGATCTGAGCAATCTGAGAATCACCAACATCCCCTCTAACATCTGGGACATGAAAATACAGATGTTACAGAAGCTGTGAGGGAGAGGACGTCGGCAGTTTGAGGCTGGACTTCCTGTCCTGACTCTTTTTAGGCCGCTGAGTTTATTTCATGATCTGTGAACCTGCAGATTGTTTCTTGTAAAACATCAGCTGTTAAAAATAAGCCTGAGCGTTTATTAGTGATTCCCCTGCCGTAACACAGCAGATAAATGTCGTTTTACTCCCAGTGACCTCTGACCTCCAGCACTTTATTCACTGATGATGGTAGACCTGGTTTCCTGTCTTTGGCAGCGAGTGCTGGATTTCTGTCAGTCTGAGGGAGTTAAAGAGTCCAAACCAGAAGTAAAAGAGCAGATCAACCCTTTGAGAAACAAATCATGAATATTTGAATCGTTTCAGCTCTAAAATCCACAGGAAATAGTCGACAGCTGTGATGATGAACCTGTAAGCTGGAGAAAAATCAAACCGCCATTTGCTCTGTTTTCTTTCAGCCTGTTTTTATCAGAGACCGGCACGGGTCTCCTGCTGTGTCGGTTCTGGTGGTTCTGACCCGTTTTGTGCTTTCAGGGTCTGGACGTGGACTCTCTGGTCATCGAGCACATCCAGGTCAACAAGGCCCCGAAGATGAGGAGGCGCACGTACCGCGCCCACGGCCGCATCAACCCCTACATGAGCTCGCCGTGCCACATCGAGATGATCCTGACCGAGAAGGAGCAGATCGTCCCCAAACCAGAGGAGGAGGTCGCCCAGAAGAAAAAGGTGCAGCATGCCAAAAATGTCAGAAGGAAAGGCGAGGGGGCGGCGGCTTCAGATGTGCAGCAAAAAGCGAGATTAGGGACCAAAAGATGGTAGCAGGAAATAAAAAGAAACACGTTTTATGTTTTCTGAAGAGTTTGAATCAAAAAGGTAAAAGTGATGTTTCAGACATCACACACGGCTGCTGACAGAGCGGTGAACCATGTGACCGGCCCGACTATCAGTACGTCTGTGGATATCAGCTGAACTGATGAGTCCTTCACACCAGGATTAAACTGAGCGTGCTCGTGGTAAAAGCTCCAGATATGTTGCTCCTCAGGAGCGTTTGATTGGTTCACTCTGTAAGGTGTGGGTATGAAGAGACATCGTTTTGTCTCCAGGTCTGAACATCAGGACGTTTTTAATGTGAAGATGTTTTTTTAGAGCTGCACCCGTTAAATATTATTTACACGTCAGCAGAACCTTCAGTTCAGCTGATGTCTGCCCGCTTACAGCTAGCCCAGTCATTTGCCGCTCGCTGCACCACTCAGCTGACGGCGGCTCGTCAACCTCCCAGCAGCCCTCAGTCTGTAGAAACTTCAGGGGGAAGTTTGTGCTGCTCGGGAGCCTCAGAGCTGCTTTCCCCCACAGTCGATTATTCATGTCCACAGTTTTAAAAATACTGGATCACAAAACTAAATTTAGGCTGTTCGCTGATCGTCTGAGTAACTGCAGGTGGTTCAGTACGGCGTCGTTTTGGTTTGCTCCTCTGTGGGCGAATCAGACCTGACCTTTACCCTCCGTCCTGCTGCAGAAGCTGTCTGAGAAACGCGCTTCATGGATTCAGAACAAACTCAAGCTGCTAACAGTCAATTCAGCTCAGTTTCCAAAATAAAACCTCGGTCCGGTTTGTAGGTGTCAAATTAAACCCTCCGCTAAGGTCTGCGGGCTCATGTGACGCGAAGGCGACGATCCAAACAAAATGAAGTGATTCTGGCTGCATGTCTGAAGTCACGTGACCTTCGTCTTTGCCTCCTCCTCCCCGTGTGTTGCAGTGATGACTCCTTAGGACACCTTTGGATTCTCCATGAAAACAAACCTGTAAAACTGAGCGACCGGCGGCTGAAGCCGCGACGTCTCCTCAGTGATGGAAGAGTTAATAACTGCAGTCTTTATTTCCTCCGCAGGTTTCACAGAAGAAGCTGAAGAAGCAGAAGCTGATGGCACGCGAGTAAAACTTCAATAAAACCCAAAACTTATGAGAAAAGAGTCCGACTCGTTTCTTCCACAGCTGGAAGCTGTACATAGGTGGCATCCTCAGCAAGCCCCCCAACCCACTGCCACAGTGAATTATTCACAGCCTTCACACCTTAATGACAGCAGCACAGCTGAGGTTTCAGAAGCCTCTTCCTGTCCCTGCCTTTCACATTAAAAGCCCTTAAAATATACATTTTGAATGCTGTACTCTGGCAAACTGATGGTGAAAATCAGCTGAATGAAACAGAAATTTATACCAGAGTCGGATTCAAAAAAATCTTTGGTTTTATAATTATGAACCATTTTGTTAAGTTTTATTTGGGGAAGAGAGTCTAAAATGTGGTGCTGGTGGAACATTTATCAAACACTTTGGTAAAGAATGTATCTGAAGCAAAAGGTTTAAATATTCATGAAATTGATGATGTAATTCATATTTCAGTCAGACTGAAAGACTAAACCTGAGTTTCAGTTATCAGCATAAAGCGCCTTTAATTCAAGATTTAATTCACAGATTTCTTCCTTTAGGAAACAAATGATTTGCTGCTGCAGTCGATAAAATCAACTTTTATTAGATGAAAAAACTTTCTTTGTAGGAACGGTTCAATTCTGCAGCTCAGATTTCTGTTCAACACCAACACACTGAGGTGACGATTCCCTTTGAGCGATGGCGGTGACGAGAATCAGGTGTCCCGTTACACTTGAGTTGTTTTTCATTTGTCGAAAAGCCAAGTGTCTTCCTCTGCTGTAACGTCCACACGTCTCAGTGGGTGAGAATCAAACAGCAGCTGATTCACTGATTAAATCCTTCTATGAAGGTGATTCCACTGAGCTGAACTTCACTGAGAATCCTTCAAATTTAAGTCAGTGTTTCAGTGACACGTTCCTGCATTCGCTCTTAAACACCAAGCTGGACCTGCTGATGATGAATTCAGCCAACTTAACATGTCCACTATTTACATAAATAAATAAACCCGGGATTTGAACCTGTAGCTCAGTGGATCCACAGCAGCTTGTGAAAGGTCACATCCTCTCATGACAGTGAACATTTTTAAAGTTTAAATCACTGAATTAAGCTGATTAAATATCAGGTGGATAAAAGAAAGCTCCAGGTGAGTGTGTGCCGTTACAGCCTGACCACAGGGGGGCGCCTGCGCACCACTGTGTTCTGAGCAGATGAAGCGTCTTCCTCACCAGTCATCATCATAACAGAGTGTAAGAAGAATAATAGAAAAAAACCAGAATAACTGAACATCTGTACAGCTGCTGCAGGTGTTTCTGCTGTTTTTAATTCGTCAGATTCCCAAACTCAAGATGAATAAACCGATGATGTGCAGAAACAGACGGAGGTTTGTCAGGTTAGATTTGTGTGAAAATATTCTCTTCATAATCTAGAACTCCTCGAACAGTTTAAAAACTCACGATTTTTGTTATTTAGGAGGATTTTCAAAGTAAATGTTTTTCACAATGAAACATTAACAGTGGTGCTGTGTTAACACTGGGGCAGGTTCTTACTGTTACCTTCAGTAAAAGTACTCAAAGTAATCTATTACAAGTCAGACTCAAAAGTTACACAGAACAAACTGTGGGATCAGCTTTTCTGTTCTGTGCTGTAAAAATCAAACAGTGCTTCCTATTTTCTCTGTTTTTTATAGAAATGATTAACCAGGATGAAGCTGCTTAATCCAGCTTTTAAATAAACATAAAGGAGCAGAAATATGAAGTTTGGGAAATAAAAAAAGGCCGAATGCCTTCAAACAGCTCAGTGGAGCTCCAGGATCTTTAGTTACACTAAGTTTTTTATTCTTATTTCTCACTGGAGGCCTGGTGCAGTCAGTCAGGGTTTGAGGGCTGATGATGCTTCACTGCAGAAATACACAATTATTCATGTTTGAATTTTTCCTTCAGCTTGTATCTAACCACAGAGTCCCTCCAGATTAAAATGCTTTTCAAAGAAGAAAGTGCAGCATTACAAAAGTGATCAAATCAAGTAAAACAAAAATAAAGCAAATTAGAAAAAAGAACAAAGAGCTTAAAGCAAAATCCACTCTTCAGTTACACAGTTCTTTATAAGATCTTTGAACTCTGACAGGGAGACCAAACATGAAGCTTTAAATCCATTTTTTAATATGCTGCAAGTCTTCATCGTTCAGATGTGACCATTTGCTGCTTTTTCCAGTTTTGGGTTCTGTGATTGGATGTTTCCCCTTTTCTCACTTTTTACTGATCAATTAATCAGCTGATTAATAAAGGAAATAATCCAGAGATTGATTGATCAGTGACGTGTGCAGCTGTAAGTCACACATTAAAACATGTAAAAATAATCATCTGTTTTTCTGATTATTCTTTGACTTCATGTCCCAGAAGGTTGATTCTGTTCATTTTTCTGTGGGAGAAACGTCCAGGTGAACAGAATCAACCTTCTGGGATTTCCTTACCTGGATGATTGTGCATCCATCAGGACACTTTGACTTCCTGTTTTCAGAGTAAGCTTCTACCTGAGTGTTTTTACTGTGTGAGTTGAGTACTTTTACTCCATCTCTGAGTACTTCTACCACAGTTTGTACTGAGCCTGGATCACCTCTCAGGGCCCTGAAATCTTCCTCCTTCAGTCCACGTCTGCAGAAATCCTGCAGGGGGACTCCGGTCTGGATCTCATTTTAAAGTCTGAGTCCATCAGAGGAGAACCGAGGCGAGCAGTTACTGAATGATCAATACATCTGACTGATTGTTTCTGTAATAACTGATTGATTGTTGAATGAAGTGTCAGAAAACAGTTCTGAAACCCTTTAAACCTGACTGGACATGTTTCTTTTTTTCTTCTTTGTCCAACAAGAAGCTGCTGATGAATTTCCTTCCTGTGACTCACTTCATTGATTATTTAACGATCTAATGATCGTGTTCGCTCTGCCTGTGAGATCATGTAACTCAGATGAATCCTGAGGGCGTAACATCACCAGCTGTCTGCACACGTAATATAAATGTTATTTTCTGGGCCTCAGAGTTTCCCATAAATATTGTCTTGATGCTTTCAGCGACCCTTTAAACTCTGCCCGATGATTCACCGTCAGTTCTGCTTTGTGAGTCCATAAAAACGGATAAATTCTTCATTTTCTCCTCTGAATTCACACAGAAATCCTCGAACATTTCAACCCCTGAGTCATGACTGCAGGCTGGAGACGGTTTAAGGCAGCTGTGTGTTGCCTGGGAGGTAAAATCCAGGGCTGAAAATGACATCACTTCCTGTTACTGTTTGCTGTGACTCATGCACTCACTTGTTTCTGACTCTTTGTGACCTCCCCTGTGTTTTTTCCCCACATCTGCCCCACATCTGCCTGACGGAGAGGTCTGTTTTTATTTAATTATTCCAGAATAAAAGTCTGAATTAGACGCAGCATCAAACCAAGAAAGTGATATTTTAGATGATAATAATGATAAATAACGATCATATTTTTCACCTCAGTGATTATATGATAAATAATGCTCAGCAGAATTAGAGGTGAGCATCATTATTATTGATTATTGGTGGTTTTAAAGCAAAGAAATAGAAAATTAGTTTTACTCTGATATAATAAACGTTGCACTTTTTTCTCCAGGTTTTTGTGCTGCAGTTTTCACTTTTTCTGTGATTTCCTTCAGAATGAGGGGGCCTGATTTTCCTTCAGAAATCAGGCCCCATCATATCTTAAAGACCTCATAGTACCATACTATCCCAATAGAGCACTTGGCTCTCAGACTGCAGGCTTACTTGTGGTTCCTAGGGTATTTAAAAGTAGAATGGGAGGCAGAGCCTTCAGCTTTCAGGCCCCTCTCCTGTGGAACCAGCTCCCAGTTTGGATTCAGGAGACAGACACCCTCTCTACTTTTAAGATTAGGCTTAAAACTTTCCTTTTTGATAGAGTTTATAGTTAGGGCTGGATCAGGTGACCCTGAACCATCCCTTAGTTAAGCTGCAATAGGCCTAGGCTGCTGGGGGCTTCCCATGATGCACTGAGCACTTCCTC
>VUQI01060656.1:0-16348 GCA_015106735.1 Paratilapia polleni
ACTTGCATTTAATCATTAGCTATTATTAACTCTGTCTCTCTCCCATAGGTGTGCCTTTTTGTCCTGTCTCCCTCTGCTCTCTTCTGTTTCCCCTCATCCCCAACCGGTCGCGGCAGATGGCTGCCCCTCCCTGAGCCTGGTTCCGCCGGAGGTTTCTTCCTGTTAAAAGGGAGTTTTTCCTTCCCACTGTTGCCAAGTGCTTGCTCATAGGGGGGTCATCTGACTGTTGGGGTTTTCTGTCTAATATTGTAGGGTCTTTACCCTAAAATATAAAGCGCCTTGAGGCGACTGTTGTTGTGATTTGGTGCTATATAAATAAAATTGAATTGAAATTGAAATTGAAATTTAGTGCCAAGGAATATGAAGCCATAAATCAGTGCCTTGTGCTTCTCAGGCCTTTTAATCAAGCAACCACAGAGTTGTCGGAGGAGAAACGGGTGTTGGGGTCCAAAGCAATCCCCCTGGCAAAAATGCTTAAGCATTTTATTGCCAGTCAGTGCAGTGTAATGGATTGGGGTATTTGTGCTTCACTAGCAAATAATTTAATGAACAATCTGAATGAAAAACCTACTGGGCTGGAAAAATAACCCCACTGTCTGTGGCAACAATAATGGATCCACGTTTCAAAGCAGCTGGGTTTTGTAATCAGGCAAATGCCCAAATGGCAGTGGAAAGGCTGACATGGGAGTGCATCAGCCTTATGAGTGCTGACTCGCCAAAAGTTGCATCTCCTGCTCCAGCTGAAGATTGTGTGGCAAGGCCAGATGGAGATCAAAATGAGTACAACCTGTGGGCTCTACTAGCTCTACAAGTTGGCAGTGCCACTGCGATTGCCAAGGAAATCCAGCGGAAATCCAGCGGTAGGACTGAGTGTAAATATACTACTAAATGTATTGCTGACTTCCATCATCCATACTTTTTTCCGTCTTATAGGTATCTGAAGGAACCACATTTGCCAAAAGCAGAGAACCCATTAAAATACTGGGCCGCCCGCAGGACGCTGTACCCACACTTGTGGAAAGTGGCCTGCAAATACCTATGTGTCCCAGCTTCATCGGTGCCATGTGAACGAATATTTTCAAAAGCAGGAGAAATAGTAAGCGTGAAGAGGAACTAAAGCCTGCCATTGTCGAGAAAATATTATTTTTGAATAAAAGCTTGTAAATAAATCCCTCTGTCCTTTGTTACCTTTGTTCTGTGCACAAGCAATCCCTTTATAATAATGATACACACATGGCCAACATATTTATAACTTTATTTATAAAATGAAGCTTTGATGACAAATTCATTTATCAGTATAAATTAACAACAAAATTCTTACATAATTAGGACATTGATCTTTGTCCTTTTTAACTGTTATTGTTGACATTAGATAGATAAAGTAAATCACTGCCAGTGTTTCACTCCATTTTGTGACATAGGTTGCTTTGACTTCACTCCACCATCGGATGTCACTATTGATGGTGTAATTGAAGCTTTGACTCTTTAAATTAGAAGGAAAGCCTCAAAGTTTCATGAGGCTTCACCTGCCCATCCCTACAAATTAACTCATAATAACCAAAAACATAAAGCACATGATCTAGGCAACACATCTCACCTCTCCTCATCTGAAGCAACCTCTGACTGACTATATATAAGGCTGTCAATTCACGCTCAATTAGTCTAGCCAATACCAAATTATTCTATAATCCATAAAACAAACAAAAGAAAACATTCCTGCAAAAAGAAAACCCCTCCACTTGGTTTAGCCCAGTGATTCCAGGCATGACATCACCAGCACTATAAAAGTCAGGAAATGCTGGGTGGGCCCCTTCCCAAGCACTTAACCTGCATGGGGGCTCAGAACAAAGAAACGATCGATATTTAAAACTGCAACATAATAAAAGAGATACGGCAACATGTGACTGTGTATTTGCTTTAATCTGCTGAATTGCCTTGATGTTAACTGCAACCTAATGCTAGCACAAACAAACCCGAGACAGTAAGTGAAGCAATGTTATCTTAGCAATGGCAAATCATAGCAAATATACCCATGTAGAAAAACAATACGCTGTGGTATGTAAACGTAACATGTATGAGACAAGTGGTGAGTATGAACATGTTCTAAATGCTCACCCACTTTGTCACAGGCACTAAATAAAATATACATAATTCAATTATGATAACTTTATTCTTATTCTTAATCTTATTTTATTTGTTTGTTTTCTTATCTTATCTTATTATTGGTATTCTTTGGTTGATCTTCCTACCAGCAAAGAGAGCTAAATTTCATGAAAGTTGGTGGAGAGGTGGAGCATGTGTAAAGGCAGAACCCATTACATTATGGTGTGGATCCAGATTGCTTTGTTTTTTGTGAAATAGTCACTGGCCCTGGTAGAAGACATCACTATGGGTGCTGAGTGATTTTGGATTTACACATGTCAAAAGATTGAACACAAACGTGCAGTCATGATGAAGCTGCAACATAAAACTGGATAAATCTCGTTTTTCAGGTAATGACAGAGATAATTAAAAGAAATACTAAGAATGATCAAAATCTTTAACTTTGATTTTTGGTGTGATTTTGGTTTCCACTGACTGTTATGTCATTTTGTTCTCAACAAATTTCTGAATGTATGTCAGTACATTTTTTTTATCAGTAGTCTCATTAAACTCCACCTGCTTGGTTATTGCCAAGTATTGATGGCACCATCATGTTGGTCACACAGGCGCTCTATTAAAATGTTGCAGAAGATGAGATGAGACTTTACACAGCTTCTCCTGAACCACAGAAAACATATCACTAAGAACTCATAACTACATGCAGCCTTGTAGTTATACACACATAGATATTCCCTCATTTGGTGTTTTGATGATGATGATGATAGAGAACACTATCTAACATATAGCATGATGATGACTCAACTGAATTGAGATTTGGTGAATGTGGGGGTCAGCAAATGACACACATCCATTTTAGTGAGCCCTTGTATTCTATCGATGGAGCAGAGCCATCCTGGAACAGAGCACTCCCATCAGAATGGAAACGTTTCATAGGATAAAGATTCACTTGAACGACTTTGTACTGATAATCGGTGGTGTTTTTGAGGTCCCCAACACTCTGAGCATATAAGGAAACACAATGGGCCTCTTTCACAAACAGTGGGTACACACAAATCAGTGAGTCATCATTTTGTGCCTGACTTTGTTCGTACTGTACAAATGTATTGAAACTATTATTATTTCCTTTTGGTCATTATTTACCGTTTTCCTATACACCACAAGCCAAAAAATGCTCAGGATAACAATTGAATAAATAAATAAAAATAAATAAATAAATAAACTGCACGTAAAGAAAGAAACATACTAAATGAAAAGGTGTAGGCTTTAAGCTTTTCATTTAAATCTATATCTTATCTTATCTTTCATTAAAAATGACTTCTATTATTGCTGGATGTTGTCACTTAGAGTCTAATTTCTTGGCACTATCCCATCACTATCCCACGGATCCCATGCTGGAGAATCAGTTTTTTTTTTTTTCTTTTCATTGCAGTGAGTTCCTCATCTCAGCTGACATATCAGATGCTCCTTATCCTTCACCTGTTTTCTTTTTTTTCTTATGGTCTGTTAATCTTTTTTTAAATATCGGCTTTAGTTTGCCTTGGGTTTTAGATTTCATTACTGAACCCTTTTTAAACACAATTTGTAATAAATCTCTATTTTTAAGCTTTGAAAGTAAATTTCATTTTGTAATTAATATCCCTTTACCAGAAATCCCTCAATGTGCTAAGATAAATGATTTAGATTTTCTATCACTCAATTGTGGCAAGTGCAGTGTAATTTGTTGTGGTCTGCTGTGGGAGTACATCGGGGGCTGGTGACACCAACAGACTGAATAAACTGATCAGGAAGGCTGGCTCTGTGATTGGCTGCAAACTGGACACTTTTGAAGCTGTGGCGGAGAGGAGGTCACTGAACAAACTGTTATCCATCATGGATAATCCTGACCACCCTCTGCACCACTTACTGGACAGGGAGCAGAGAACCTTCTCTAACAGACTGATTCAGCTCTGCTGATACAAGGACAGATACAGGAAATCTGTAATACCACATTTATAATACAATATATCTGCCTGACAGAGAGGCATCTAATAATAATAATAATAATTATTATTATTATTATTATTATTAAAGAAGCAACTTGTCTTTTTTTTTTTATCAAAACACAAACAATGAAATGTCACTGGCTGAAGTTATATTGGTGTTGGTTTTAAGTAAAACGATATTTTTATGAAGATTATAGGACACACTTAAGTGCTCAATTTGAATTAATTTACTCATCCCCTCTTCTCAAAGACATAACCTGCTTTTAAGGTGATTTCCCCGAAATTATGGAGATAAAAGAGGAAATGTCTCACAGTCTCCTGGAAATTCAAAGTGTCAGTAATACGTCCTGATCTCATTCCCTGAGAGCTATGCAGAGGGATTTATAGTTCATACATAAAGATGACATGATTATTGCAGCCGTCTTAATCCAAATTGCAACAGGCTTGTTACGTCAACAGTTCCCGACTCCCCTCTCTCTTTTTCCCGACGAACAAAAACCGCTGGAAGCGTCTTCCTGCTCCGAGATCCGCCGCGTCCAGCCATGCCAAAACGAATATTTCCCCTGTCAACTATATGAAGCCAAGTGACACTGGCACCAAGCTAAATGCTACAGGCTGAACAAGGCTTCAGGGTTACGACGCGTTTGCTGCTCTCTCTCCTCCCTCTCCAGTTTATCTTGGCATTGAGTGACTCAGTTAGGTCGCTTTCTTTTTGCCCTGGCTTTTAGGGCTCTCACCACCTTCCATCATTACGTCCCAAAGCAAAACGGACTTTTTAGCGCTTGCTTCTCGGACTCTCCAGAGGAAGAGAATCGTTGCCGCCGTGGTTGGCATCGTCATGGTTTTGGCTCTCATTATCGTGATTCCCCTGGTGGTCCAAACCTCTAAGACTAATGCACACTACGAGATGATGGGCACCTGTCGGATGATCTGTGACCCGTACAACCCCAAACCGAGCGCCACGGCTTTGGAGGTCATGCAGGATCTGAGCGTCATCCCCTCTCCCGGTTTTGTTCAAGGAACTAAGGGCGAACCAGGTCGACCGGGGAAACCCGGGCCGAGGGGGCCGCCTGGCGAACCGGGACCACCTGGTCCGAGGGGGCCGCCGGGGGATAGAGGGGATTCTGGAAAGTTCGGATATCCCGGGGTAGTGGGCACAGCGCGGACTGAGACTGGGGGAGAGCTGGGCACGGCTATCGGTGGGGCAAAGATAGCATTTTACGTGGGACTGAAAAACCCTCACGAGGGATACGAAGTGTTGCGCTTTGACGACGTTGTCACGAACCTGGGGAACCACTATGACCCGACAACCGGCAAGTTCACATGTCAGGTGTCCGGAATTTACTATTTCACCTATCATGTGCTGATGCGCGGAGGGGACGGAACAAGCATGTGGGCAGACTTATGCAAAAACGGACAGGTAAATATTCCCTTTGTTTCCTAAAACCCGCGCTGTGTACGCAATTATACAACAAATGTAAGCTCTAAGTGTTTCTGTCTATCGCATGAATGGATAATGGAACACAACGGAGCCGTGGTGCGCAATTACGCACAAATCCAAGACTCTGGTGAGGACCTAGGTTTCTGTATTGTGGATGCCTTGTTCACAGAATGCATAGCATACTCGCTTAATGCTTAACTGTGGCGAATGTCATGGTTTGTTTAATGACAACCCCCCTCCGTGTGTGTGTGTGTGTGTGTTTTCATTTGCAGGTCCGGGCCAGCGCCATAGCGCAGGACGCTGACCAGAACTACGACTACGCTAGTAACAGCGTCGTCCTGCATCTAGACTCCGGGGACGAGATTTATGTCAAACTGGACGGGGGGAAGGCGCACGGCGGAAACAACAACAAATACAGCACGTTTTCAGGTTTCCTTCTGTACCCGGACTGATTTCAGACGGTCTGCCCAGCTCATCAGGACTGCCATGAGAGAAATAAACCTCCAAACGCTGCTGATCATACGGATGGAAGAAGGCTGGCACCCAGCAACGAAGCACTTAATAGTGTCATATTCATATTCACTTTTAGGAATCTAACTTTTCAAAGCATATGGATTTTTATTTTTATTTTAATTCTGGTATTTCCAGCTCCACATGTTTTGCTTATTTTTCTTTTCTTTATAGTGCACCGAGGGCGACATTGAAATGGCTTTTCTGCTGGGGAAATATGTGAAATTAATATGATAATAGATTCAGAGAAGGATTCATATATACAATAACCTCAGTTTTTGTCCCTAATTGTTGTGACACTGCTCTTGATGATCTGCTTTCACAGTCTGTATTTGCAGTGCAGGTGTTTACTTTGTGTGAATTTTGTGCAGTTCAGGTTATTCATCCCCTTGTCTAGGGCTGCACTGAAACTTAACTGAAAAGGTCTTGATGAAAACCCCTGTATACAGAGGACATTTCTGTGTGAAGCAATGCTGTTCATGCTTGAAAGTGTGTCTCACAGAGATTTACCTATATGCAGTCTATTCATATGTATGGTCTTATGTATTTATTTATTTAAGAAGAAATGAATAGCAGTAAACCCACATAAGCTGTAATTAACTGGTCCATCTGCTGTTGCACAAACATTTCAAGATGTTTTCATATTCCAGTATACACGTTGGTCAGTAATTTCAATAAATGATTGTTTTCTATGCCAGCACCATTGTGGCTGTGGCTCAGGAGATAGAGCGAGTCGTCTACTAAGGTCAGTGGTTCGATCCCTGGCTCCCCTAGTCTGCATGCCGAAGTATCCTTGGGCAAGATACTGAACCCCACGTTGCCCCCGATGCATTCATTGGAGTGTGTGTGTGAATGTTAGTAAGCACTTAAGTGTAGATAAAAGTGCTGTATGAATGTATGTGAGACTGGGTGAATGTGGCCTGTAGTGTAAAGTGCTTTGAGTACACAGAAACTGAGTAGAAAAGCGCTATATAAGTACCAGTCCATTTACCATTATGGAACTGTTACCCCTGATCAGGTGAAAATGTGATAAATACTGAAGTACTGCAGGTATATAGTTTAGGAGTTGCATTTATATTTAATGCTACTTTAAAAAAGATTTACCATTTTATTAGGATCACGTGCAATCTACTGCAATCCCATAAAGCATAAATAATTCTACTTTTAAAAACTTATATATCTTCAGTTTCCATGTATGATGCAGCCCAGTACACCCCAACACCATGAAGTGGAATTATCACTTTTCTGACAATATCAGCAAAAGCCAGTAGCGCTGAAGCTTCTTAAAAGTAGCATTTATGACAGACTTGTTTTAACAGGTTACACTACACAAGTATTCATAATAAAGTACTCAGTAAGTATACAACTCAATGTTAAAGATTAAACAAAAGTTCCAAAAATACTGGCTTGTGAACCTCAGGAGAGGTACTCCTTAAATAAAAGTACCAATGTCAGCCTTGACATGAGAATACTCAAAGTACAAGTACAAGTCCTGCATTAAAAGTCCTCCTTAAAACTGCTGATTTCATTTAATTTTTAACAATGGACTGTGTATAATGACCTTATCGTGTCACTTATTCTCACATTGTCTCGCACAGACAACTGTTTAACACCAACATGTGATATCCTTTAAAAAAGGAAAAAAAAAATCAGAACTTTCTTTTTCCTTCATTCTTCTTCCATTTATGAGCCTACACAACACCAAGTCTTTGGATCACATATAAAGATGGATGTAGCCATTGTGACACGTCCTTTCGTGAAGCCTTAAGCTAAGCATTTTCACAGTCACCATCTTTTTGAAGCCAGAGGTAACAAGCGAGGGGAGGATCTGACACATAGGATACGACTTGCTAATCACAAGTCATTAGCCAATGAGCATGCCCTGAAAGAAGGTAAAACCAGAAAAGCTTAAACGCCAAAAACAAGTTTGAGACCTAATTTCAAAAGTAAGCACGTTAAGCATGTTAAGTGTTTAAGGTTGGGTTCTGTGCCTGTTTAGCATGGGGCTAAAACAGAACCCAACCTTAAATCTAACTATAGATAGGTTGTTGGTGACCTGATGGACGTTAAAAGGTAAAGTCCATCGTTTTCAAGTTCAGTCTTTACATGTTCACACTGCTCTCCTTTTAACAAGGTAAAGAATCTGAGAAACACTAGAGACATAAAGAGAGACAGGCACTGTGTGAGAAGGAAACGGTAAGACATAGAAGTCTGTGTGTGTGTGTGATAGATGGCCGTGTCTCAGGCACACAACTCTGCATGCATATCTTGTGGTGGACAGTGATCCATTCCTGCTCTGATGAATGTTGATATGACGTTTTGTCTCAGCGCCTTGTGCTTGATGAGTGTCCCATTAATTAAGTCAACAGCTCAGCATGTCACACTCCATTCAAGTCGACCGTCCTCCTTAAACTGCTGTGGGACACCAGCAGCATGTTAAGTGTTCACTTAAGATCCTTAAGGCATGGAGCTTCACATCCTGCAGGTAAACGTGTTATTCATCCAACCAGATGGGATCTTGAATTTCTGTGCATCCGGAATTTCATGCACATTTGCAGGATTTATTTGATCACAAGTATTTTAATATCAGCCTCTTTTCCACTCAACACTTGCATGTTGGGGAGTATTATGGTGAGAGGTGCTGACATATGAAATGTCTTTCAGTTATGATTATGCAGAGCTGTCCTTTTCTTGATTGAAAGGAGTCTGCTAACTAAAGGGAATTCAGTGTTTAAGATGTTTTTAAATATGCAGCTTTGCACCCAGTAATTATATTATCAAATGCCAAGACTGTGAGCACCACAAAGCTGCAGGATCAACACCAGTGGCATTCTGTCAGGGCAAGCAAGTCAAGCAGTGCATATCTAGTGAAATCTAAAAATAGACATCAGTTAAAATGTACCAAAGCTGAGAGGCCAGCAGGTTTTTGTAGTTGCTTGTGCATGCGCATTGTGGTCATCATATGTGCTTGCCTTTCTCTAAAAGTCACCACGTACCATTGATCCACACTATTTTTTATGATCATTTATCTTTTTTTTTTTGACAAGTAGTAAAAGATTTTACAATTTGCCTGCAATTTTGAGTGCTAGATAAGATAATAAGAAATAATAAGAAAAGATGCTTGTGTTCATTTTCTTGGCAAAATGTTTTAAAAGCAGTAAAATAAGAACAAAATACATGTTGTAATATGCGATTACATTTAAACACAATGACCGCAAAAACATGGTTGAAAAGTATCCATTAACAAAAAGAAAAATTGAATTTCTGAACATTAAAAACAAACAAAAAAAAAATAGACAGAAGGCTTCGCTGCAACTTCATGATACTGAAGTGTAACCTTCACATGATACTGATGCTCAAAGTTCACTACAAAAAATTGTGAAAATGAGATTCCTCAGACTGTGAAAGTTGGAGTGGAAATTTGATGTAACCAACTCCTGCAGTTAAGTTATGAGAGCTTCAAAAACATCATTTAAAAAAATAATGCTAATTAAAAAGTGCAAAATTATCGTTTAAAAAAAAGAAAAGAAAAAACAACTGATTCCGAGGGGGTCAAGTGGGAGGCACTGTATATGTAAAATAACTCAGCTGTGGCTTATTTTTTTGGTTTAAAAATTGAGATGTGTCTGTACTTCTGCACCTTCATGACTTGATAACTGGAATTCATTATCTGCCTTAACTGAGGAGCTACAGCTTGTCTTCAGATGGTTCAAAAAGCTACACCTTGCTTCCAAACAAATCTCATTACTTCAGCGTTTACTTAAGATTACAGCAGTTGAAATAAACAATAACAACAACAACAACAGTAGTAAGCGTAGTAACACAAATAACTAAATAATATTACTAATAATATATAATAAATAAAATGGTTCAAAGTCAACAAAGAAAAACTGAATTTTAAAAGGCAATAAAATGTTAAAACTAAGGTGCAGATGACTCTCTGCTATACAGATATCCGGTATTATAAAAAGATTTTCCTGTATCTGTCCCTGTGTCAGTGAAGCTGAATCTCTTAGAGAAAGTGCTCCACTGTCTGTCTAGTAAGTGGTGCAGAGGGTGGTCAGGGTTATCTATGATGGGTAACAGTTTGTTCAGTGACTTCCTTTCCACCACAACATCAGAAGTGTCCAGTTTGCAGCCAATCACAGAGCCAGCCTTCCTGATCAGTTTATTCAGTCTGTTGGTGTCACCAGCTCTGATGCTGCTCCCTCAGCAGACCACAGCAAAGTATGCCACAACAGACTAAATGATACAATGTAATCTAAAACTTTATCAACCATTTCTTAATCGTCCAAACAGTAACTTAAAATCTCTCAGATCAGTTAATGTTTTGAGCAATCTTTTGATGTTTGACCTTAAACTCCGAGCCTCTTTATATTAGCTCCAGTTCAGCCAACTTTAAAAATTCATATTTTCTGTTGCTTTTTAAACCTAACTTTGCTGTAGTTTTGTTGCTTTATGATGCTTTGAATGTAAAGCTTTGTAACTTTTATTATGATCTTGTTGTTAGAACAGGTTTTTGTAATGTTAAAAAACAAAAAAACAAAAAAAAACCCTTCTACTTTTAATGTGACCTATAACCTGTACAATTCAACTGAAAAGCAAACTGAAATCTTTTAGGAGTGGAAAAAAAAAAGGTGGCTGTAGGGAGTTGCGGCAGAAAGCTTGTTGATGCATATCTAAAATAATGTGGTTGCATAAATATGAACACCCTCTTGTAATTGGCAATGTGGCTGTGTTCAAATTTATAACTAGACATACCATAAAAACTCAATGAAGACAGTCATCAACAAGTGGAGAAAATATGGAAAAACTGTGACATTATCAAGAACTAGATATCCACTCAAAACTGATGAAAACTCACCAAGGCTGCCAAGAGGCCTAGAGCAACATTAAAGGAGCTGCATGGAATTTCTGGCAAGTACTGATTGTATACTACATGTGACAACAATCCCTGCATTCTTCATACGTCTGGGCTATGGGATAGGGTGGCAAGATGGATGCCTTTTCTTGCGAAGCCTGGCTAAATTTCGCAACAACACACACACATTACGTCAAGGTTCTAAAAAGCATGTGGGAAAATGTTTTATGGTCTGATGAGACCAAGATTCAACTTTTTAGCCATA
Source organism: Paratilapia polleni (assembly GCA_015106735.1). Lineage (NCBI taxonomy): Eukaryota > Metazoa > Chordata > Actinopteri > Cichliformes > Cichlidae > Paratilapia > Paratilapia polleni. The sequence goes on from VUQI01060656.1 coordinate 11,163, forward strand.
ATTCCAAAAGCCATGTTTGGTACAAAAACAACACTGCACATTACTAAAAGAACACCATACCCATGGTGAAGCACAGTGGTGGCAGCACCATGCGTTGGGGCCATTTTTCCTTCATCTGGAACTGAAGCTTTTGTGGTGTCAAAAATTAAAAATGAAGATACAATTTACTCTGTAGCTAAACTAACTATTGGACTATTGAATTAAACTAACTGAAACTATTGCTAAATGTAGTCAGAAAAATATGCAAAAACCACTGGAGATCCAGCTTCAAATTGTAGAAAATATTTTATTGAAGGCAGTTTTCAATAAACTCAGAGCTCAGACAAAAATCAGCAAAAATAGACAGCCCCTGGGGGGGTTAAGCCTTAGACAAACAAATCAGACACCAACGAAGACAAAAAAGCCCGGAGCTTTCGGGGGTTCTTAATTTATAGAGGGTGGTCTACTATGTCCACCTATACAGTAAATTTCCACTCATGATTTCACCCCTGGCAGGTGTTCAGCTCCAAAAACCAGTATTCTCCAGTTTTCTATTTACCACTTTCAGTTGGCTCACTCTGACCTGTAGGACTTTGATGTATCATTTTCCTTATCAAAATATTCCCCTTTGAAGTACCTAGGCTCTCCCATGTCCACGTCCAATTAGCTAAGGGACAGTCCCTTTCCCATCCAATTAGTTCCTGCACTACCTCTCTTGGACGGTGTCCATATACACACACACAGATCAGTCCACAGGTGCAGTGTTCATTACTTTCCAGTGCTTACTTTTGGTATAACATAATCCAATAAACATACTGATTAACTAGTGATTATTGAATATACATGAATTATACTTCTCATAGTATGCAATGTGAATAAACAGTAGTTATACTCTATACGCAATGCTGCATAGGTCAAAGATCAAAGTGGTTTTATGAAAAGAAATATCCAACAAAAACAAACTGATTAATCATTTCAGTCATTTTTAAAGCATTCGAAAAAATCTGAGAGCAGCTTGAATGTGAATCTAGATTTCTGACTGTCAGAGTGAACTGGTATTACTGGGGTTGAAGCAATAATAACACTAATGCATTTTATATATATTTTTTCTGACAGTTACTGCAGAAAATACCTGTTAGATGTAATGACATCAACAATAACTGTTGTTTGCATTGTTAAGTTTGACTTGGACTTCTGTGTTAAATATGTGCTGTAGCCTCAATATATGTTGCAAGGACCAGAGGGCAACAGCTGTGATTAATCTGATTGGTAATTATATGCTGTGTGTATTTAGATATACAGCCTAAGTATAAGTGTAAGGATAATACCTCTCTGAAGCAAAAAAGGAAATGTCCAATAGGCTGTATTTGTATCTCTAATGCAAAACACTTATAGCTAGTATTCTGCCAATGTGGCTGTTTTCTCGTGTTCATAAGTCTTCTCTCTTTCCTTTGACACCAGCAGATACTTAACTACTAACTGCTGTTCAGCATTTATTAGCTCCATGTCCAACAGGATCTGTTCAGTTTCAATTCAATTCAATTCAATTCAATTTTATTTATATAGCGCCAAATCACAACAACAGTCGCCTCAAGGTGCTTTATATTTTAGGGAAACGACAGTTACAGTGGCATACAAACTCTGCCAACAACAAGTGTTTTGGTGCTGTAAGAGGCTACGGAATGGAGTATAAAACAAGCTTTACTGTAGTGCTAAGATGGATTTATACAAGTTTTCCTGTGGGATTTCTGTGAATTAATGTCTTGCAGAAAAAAGTATAAAACTGTAGAATAAATGAGCTCAATAAAAACTAAAGTGAAATTCCTAAAATTGTAGTGATATAGAGTCCCTGATCGAGGATAGATGCCTGTCAAACATTATAGATTACTTCTACAAATTTGCAACTAATAAAATTATATAGACCTAAATGACCAACAAATGAACCTGTAGTTGTGGGAGCTCTTTAGTCTGGGTTGATGATTCAGCAAAAGATGTTTTTTAATTGAGTTCACTGAACAGCCCTGCGACAGACTGGCGACCTGTCCAGGGTGTACCCCGCGTTTCGCTCTATGGTAGCTGGGATGGGCTCCAGCCCCCACCCGCAACCCTGAATAGGATAAGTGGAAGAAAATGGATGGATGGATGGGAGTTCACTGAACAAATTTTATTATTTTCCCTGTTATTACCTGATTATTGTTGAATTTTATGTGATTCCCTGTTATTACATTTTAGAATCATTTTGTGTGTACCTCATCTAAGCATGGATCACACTTATTTGCACTACAAAGCTGCATGTGTGCAGCTGCTGTTTGCAGCGCCATCTTGTGACTACAGGAAATCACTACAGTGAATTAAATTGAGCTTTCACTTTACATCACTTGGATGTCTTTACTTTCATAGTAAAAGTCCGCAGGATTGTTTAAATTGGATCATCAGATGATCAAGAGAAAACACAGCATAAAAATGTTTTCTGTTCTCCAAATGTATTTTATTTTAACAGGTGTCCTCTCCATTGTAGACCTGAAAATAATTTCACATTAAATGTAGGTACAAAAGTTTTAATCAGGGAAATCTTTTTTTCTGAAATCAAGACTTTTAAGACACATTTTAAAAGTCACAGTTTGACTTTCCACGACAAATAACACAATTCTTCAGAGGAAGACACATCTTTTTCAGGTGGGCACCTCCAGTTCTCGTGAGAACATAGAAAGGGGTGGAAGCTTATTTGTTCTGGCTCTTTTAACAGCTCTCCTGTAAATGTAGCCATTGTAGCGTTTCCCAAAGCGGAGGCTCAGAGGGTTGTAGTTGAAATTACTCCTGCGATCGTTGCACAGGAGCTGCCGCTGGTCCTCGTTCTCTCTCAGGGAGAAACAAAGGCTAGGATCCTCTGCCAGGAAGTCTCCTGCTGTTCTTCTCCTGAGAGCAGAGAAGATTGGTCCTGAGGGAAAGCAGCAGACACATCAGCCCACAGCTGGACACACATGAAGGCAGGCAGTGGGAGCCTGCTGCAAAATCCACTCAGCACACACACACACACGCACACACACACACACACACACACACACACACACACACACACAGTATTTATTGACATAACTGTTTCTTTTTTTTAAGCTAAAAAAGAAAACCAAAAAGGGCAGCCACTGGAGCCAAGGAAACCTTGAAAGTTAATGCAGATAATTCCCACAGATACCCCGACTATTGCTGATTACTTCCAAACCCTCCGTCAGTACAAAGGCAAACAGAGTGTTGGAACAAACTGCTACTAAAACCTCAGATGCATTATAAGGACTATAGTGTACTATAGCAGTAGGACTGTATACTGCTATCAGAATGGTGAGAAAGGGGCATCAATAAAGGAAGGAGAATCAGGCTTTTATCCTACAGCAGTGTTTCTCAAACTTTTTCTAGCATGCCCCACTTAAGAAGAAAGAAATGGTTCACACCTCACAGTTTTTAAATAATCATTAACAATAAAAAGGGATCCAATATGAATTTTAGTGAATTAAAAGTTAACACAAGCATTAGCACAGTCTTTTTAGTCTATTTCCCCAATCAAGTTCATTTAATTTAATTTTACTCCAAATCATTCCCCTGGTCATCAATGCCCTACCTGCAGTGACCCAGCAGTCGGGCCTGCCCCACAGTTTGAGAAGCACTGCTTTGCAACAAGATAACATGTCCAAATATTAGGAGAAAAGAACCAGATAGTGAGCTTCAAATGATTGGAGACAACACATTAGTGGGAACTTGTGAAGCAGTGTGGAGATAAACAGTATCTACAGTAGAGTAAGAATATTTCCAGAGTGTTCGCCTGCTAAATAAGTCAAAAATTAGAACAAATTTAGGATTTCATTATTTCTTTCCTTTCCCCCTCTAATCTGATTTATTTGTTCTACTCTGAGGCATTACACTGTAAATTTCAGTGACAGATGAAAAAAAATGAGGTGTTCTCTAGTGTAAAGTCTAAATTCACATAGCATATAAAAAACACAACTGGCTGGAACCTTACTGCAGTGATACTATCTCCTTCTCTGTACATTTCCTGTCTGTACCAACACTGCCACAAGAAAAGCATGATGCTACAATAAATAACAAAAATAATATACTGAATAAATTCATCTCTTTAGGTAAACCACCTGTTGCACGTGTCCTCTGTGGAGAGTTGAATCCTGGCAGAGCTGCTCCAACACTCCCTCCATTCTGGCCAACAATTAGCACGCACACCACCGCCAAAGCCACCAGTCTCATCTTTCAGCACCAGATCCAAACCCTCTTTGTCTGAGTACAACTGGTACCTACTCAGCGGGTATTAATGCCTTCCCTCCATTCAAACCTGTTTTATGTCTTCATCAGGTGCCCCCCTGCTCCTCCTGGCTCACAGCCAATCACAGTGCCTGTGTCTCTGTCCTGTAAATTGTGGAGCTGACTGCTGAAATGCATCACTCATCTGCTTTTCTGTGAAATGTTGACAGCCTGCTGGCATAATTCAGCCAGTAGAAAATATGGCACTGCATGTTGAAAAAACACTTAAATCAAATTAGTGATGGAGACAGAGAGGAAACACACAAGGAGTACTACTGTAGTCCGATTTACAGTTTTATCTGCAGTAATTCAAAAAGCTGCAGTGGCAATGTGGGATGAGTTGTCTCTATGAAAATATTTTTTCATTCTACTTTTTCTGTACTTGCATACAGTACTGTTCAAAAATCTCAAGCACCCCTGGTTTCTTTATATTTTGCATCCCAAGAACCAGATTTGAGCAGGTTTGGTCTTCAGCAATAGTTCTCCAGGCTTTCTGAAGGTCTTTCAAAGTTTTTCTTTGGACATCCTCTGCTCTCTTCTGTTTCCCCTCATCCCCAACTGGTCGCGGCAGATGACTGCCCCTCCCTGAGCCTGGTTCTGCCGGAGGTTTCCTCCTGTTAAAAGGGAGTTTTTCCTTCCCACTGTTGCCAAGTGCTTGCTCATAGGGGGTCGTCTGATTGTTGGGGTTTTCTGTCTAATATTGTAGGGTCTTTACCCTAAAATATAAAGCACCTTGAGGTGACTGTTGTTGTGATTTGGCGCTATATAAATAAAATTGAATTGAATTGAATTGAATTGAATTGACATTGGCTGCTTTTTCAATCATTTTCAGTCCAGTTCTTGTACATGACCATTTTCAGAGGAATGTTTTTTGTTTGTTAAGCCACTTAACACTGACCTAT
>VUQI01060657.1:7503-17595 GCA_015106735.1 Paratilapia polleni
GATGCACATGAAAAAAAAAAAAAACATGTGCCAGAGGAGGGATGGGAGAAGAACCCAGGCTTAGTTATTTCAGATTATTTCTGCTGAGTGGTCGCTTGGCAAGTCGGCTCTCTCTGTGCTTCTCCTCCAGTATTTCATCTCGTCTTCCCTGCTTCCCTCCTCTATTTGGATTGATGATGGTTTATGATTGTCCAGATGGATGTCTGAAGCTCCAGTCTGGCTCTGACCAGAGTGAGGTTTGCCGCTTAAACATATTTGAGAATCAGGAGAGTGATACTGATTTAAAGTTTGAGCAGATGCTGGCTTTAAAAAAATCCCCTTCTCCCTCATCACTCGCTACAGATGAGTGACAGAAGGCACTGTAGCCTTGCAAGCTGCATGTCACCATTTTTTATCAAGCAACAACTGCTGCAGAGATGCTTCTAATTTGTGTTTTTGTTAGAAACCATAACACCCCAGAACCTGCAGGCAGTGTAATCCTTACTTCCAGACAGCTCCTTAGGATTTTCTAATTTTGATAACAGTAACATTGCTTGCTCCAAAACCTCCTTGCATCATGCTCTGCTCAGAATCTTTCCGCTTCAGTTTCTCGTGAACACTTTGGGTCCTATCTTCCTGCCTTATGGCATTATTTTAGTGGCATTTTTATTTTTATTTCCAACATCTGGGGTTAATCTTGGCCACAGGAGCAACCAGTACCACATGAATTAATAGGTAAGTGGCAGCAGCCACTTAACGGAAGCCCTGCAGCTACATATTGAGCTGAGTCAAGTGCTTTCACACAGAAATTGATTTAGACAGAGATTATGTCATCTGGCATTAGCACTTTTTTATGCTGGTCAAGTTTACCCAGCAGCACTGAATTCCTCTTCTGATGAATTAAGTGTAGGTTTAAGGGACATGGTAATGTAGTGATTGAAGATGTTGTTTCATTAGTTATCATCCGTAATCCTTCATCAGTGCTATTAGCTGAATTAGCATCTTAACCCATTAAATGTGCACAGGCAGTTGCTTGCTGATGATTGACCCTTTTTTTGCCTGAATTAACACTTAACCTTCATGAGGCAAGCACCACCTATCTTGCAGTAACATGAAATAAACCAAACCGCAACAAACATATTGAAATGCCACTTGACCCCATTTAGCTTACACTGCTCTCTCTGCTCGACAGGAGAATCTGAAACCAGTACAACTTTTGCCCCTTCTTCCTGTCTTGATTGATACTTTTAATTTTCAAGGAGCTGTCACCAAGGCCTATTGGCCTAGGCTTTGCAATCAAGAGGCAGACAGTCAAAGGCTTTCAAATGAAAGAGTTCATTAATGCGGTGGGAAATAAGAGTTGTCTCACTGTAGAGTATTGGCTCTGTAGGAAGACTGATTGGAGCAATTGATGAGGATTTGTGAGCAGGAATGTCGGTGTGGAAGCTGAGAGCGGGGCCACCTCAATCATGGCTATTAAATGACATTAATAAGACTCAAGGGGAAATGGAAATACTGCGAGGCGAGCTTGTGTATTGATGTCTGTGTGTGATCGTGTGCATATGTACAAATATCACAACTGGAGCTTGAGCACCCTCCGTTCCCGCTCGGCGCTGCTTTGCAAAAGTTAATAGCCGCTGTAGAATCCAAGAAGATGTGGGCTACATGCATAACAGACATGCCCTCAGTTAAATCTTTTGAAAATCCAATTCCCCTCAAGATGAGATTCCTCTTTCCCCATGCCTTGTTCCATTTTCCGTCGCAATCATTGGGCATCGATCTGATTCAAAGCTATTTATTTTTGTTGCAGCCATCACGTCATGAATTGACAGGTACGGTAGATCAGGTAGATAACAGTATGTCTGGGCATGTTGCTTCACCCATTTAAAGAAGAATCATGGCTTCTGGATACAGAAGGAAATCTGTCTTTGAAGCACTTACATGTGGCCTGTTTGCTTTGTGAACCTGAGGCACGATCTGAAGGGGTAAAAACTATAAAGTAGATATGATATATATTGCCTCTTCTTTCCTATCATGTGAATTGTCTGGAGACACATTCATCTTGTGACCCCTTGGGGTTCCTCGGTTGGAAATCTTTAAAAAAAATATGGAGATTTTTACAGTTTAATTCAACTATAATGTGCTTAGAGAGAAATCAGACACTAGAGCTAATATCTGTAATTTTATTACTGTATCGAGGCCAAATGTATTGGTTTCCTGCACAGTGGCTTGATTAATATGTTAGTTAATTAGTATATTAGTTTAACAGAGATCTAATTAGAACACGTCTTGATGTTCACTGGTTCCTGCTTCTCAGCTGTGAGGATTTGCGGTGCAAGTAAGTTCATATCACTTCTGGAGACCAGTGACCTTTTCACATTTTAGACATTTGACACCCCAAATAGTAGTGATTTTGACACAAGTGTCTGGACTTGATAAGTACAGTCAATGGCAGCCTTAAAATAATTAATTCATTGTCCAGTTCCTCTTGTGGGTAGGCTTTTTGACAATATATTGATGACCCTGATGAGAGAAACAGTTGGTTTATTTTTATATACAAGTGTTGCCAGGATTTTGACCATTTCAGGGTATACATGCTTATCTAGGTGTCAAACATAGGGTGTGCGGGCCAGAGCCAGCCCACCAGAGGGTTCAGTCTGCCCCAGTGGAAGACTTCACAAAATGTGAAAATTGCAGATTAGGAGGGCATTATTTTTGTACGTTTGTTTTTGGGTTTTTTTTGTACCAGGAAATGTACTGTATAGCAATTCGTTAAGATTGGATCCCATCATGGGAGTTGTTGTCCGGCCTGTTAATGTAAAAAGACTTTACTTGCCTGCTGTATCACACCCAAGTACAATGGTGAAGCCAAGGAACTCTCCTGTTTTATGTTTCTTTGTAATGACAGTAGTCTGACTGGGTGTGGGGGAAAACTGACAAATATTGTTGAAATTGCACTTACTTTTATTGTGACATTCCAGGCTGTTCATGTGTTTTGTAAATGGGAAGTCTATTAGAGGGGGCTCGTTATGCTTTTCGATATCTTCTGTAATCCATGTGAGCCAGACGGTCAGGTTTCAGAGTGCTCTGAATGTTTGTTTTAAGATAGTTATTCTTCTCTTGGCTCTGTATGATGTCAGAGAGAGTGCATATACCTAAAATGGTCATCTCAGGCACACAGTTCAAACCTTCTGTTTGTGGAGGGCAGCCAATCAGAACAAAGTTGCCTTAAGGGCCCATTATACCCACCTCGGTGCACACCAAAAGTGGCGCAAGCCACGCTTTGGTATCATTTCAGCTGGTGGTAATTATTGTAATCTCGCACAATTGCGTACAATCCTGTAGGCTTTTACTGCTATTTCAACGGTGTATCAATGCAGAAGCTCAGAGATTCCCAGATTATATACAGGCAGATATTGCAACAGCTTGAAAAGATGAGATTTTCTAGAGAAAACTGGGGGAAAAAAACAAAAAACAAAAAAAACCTTTTCTTTTTCTTTTTTTTTTTTTTTTGCTTCCAGTTTCAACCTCTTCTACTTCTGTACCAGCGCTGACGCAGAGGTTTTGTCTGAATGGTAATACCTATTGTTCAAGAGAACATTGCAGCGAGTACCTGTGCCCAGTATAAATGGTGATGGGGCTGTGGTGACATCATTGTTTGTGCACGACGCAACCAGTGCAGCGACCGTAATGGGTAAAGGGAGCTTAAAAAGCCTGTTCCAGACAGAGGGTGAACTGAGGGGCCGCACCAAGGCCCAGTATTAGATAAAGGTCTGTTATTTGTAAATGTGACTCATGCAAACCTGCTCCAGTAGAACCCAAGAAAAAAAATAATGAGTTAGAAATGAGCAACACAGGTCCCCTCTTAAATCTGAATTTCTTTCTTAAAAGTTTTTTTTTTAAGGTTATAGGTTATTATTATTATCTGGTCTGGCCCGCACCAGATCAAATTAACTTAAAGAAGTTTGACACCCTTGGTTTGGGCAGCTGTAGTTGTCCCTTTTTTATTTATGGGTTTAGTATTTATTAGGGCATCAAAGGGAAATGCTGGAAAATCAGTGAGCAGAATTTCTTTATAGCACTGTTGAATTTTGCAAATCCAAATCCTTTGATTTATGAGATTTAATATTCTGGTTGAGCCAAACAGACATGTTACTTTGTTTATATCTCACTTTGCAGAAAAGCTGTAATACCAGTAAGTTTTTTTTTCATCGATAGAACTACATGCCGTAATGTTTTTCATCACCTGCATGTTGGATTTCCACGCCATTACATCTATTCTAGAACACATTAGTCCATAACGGACGTCATTATTTATGGTTGTGTCACCATCGTGCAGGTTACATCAAGCCAGATCAAAGAATTTCAACAGAAGAAGCGAGCAATGTTCTCGTCTTGGAATCGTTTTCATGCAGAAGTAAGAAAATCAGCCTTTGAGTCCACAGTGGCATGCTGATGGCGGGCGGGGCTGTATGGAAAAATAAATGGCTTTCAGAATTGGGTCCCGCATTCACTTCATGGCAGTTGAGCTCTGGGCGCGCCCTTTCCTGCTGTTACTCAGCAGAGAGGTGTCATAAACAATGGACTTGCTTGCAAATCATTTTCATGGCCACCCATTATTCATTTATTTTTTTAGACCTTTATCTGAACGCCATCATGTATGGATGTGAATGGAGCTGAGTGTCTGCGGCTGCTACGCCAGCTGTATTTACTTTGTGCATTCCTAACAAAAAAATGCCTCAATAAAAAGACGGTAATGGCATCATTTCTAGCTGTCTCTTTGCATTGCTCTTAAAAAAAAAAATAACAAAAAGAAAACAGACACACACAAGCAAGCTGTCCTGTGTTTGTGTGCGTCTCTTACGGGGGAATCAAAGCATAAAGTTGACCCGAATCAAATGAAATCTGAAAGTGTTTATTTCCCCATTTGTTACAGCAGAAAATAAAAAGAACTTGGGGTCAGCCACAGTGTAGCATGCCCCCAAGCTAAAATGTTGTGCTGGTCAATTGTTACATGGGTAAAATGGAAAGGAGGCAGTGAAATACTCGTGTTGCGCTCTCTCTGATGGAACGGCCATCTGAGGTGTGATCAGTTACCTCAATATACGGTATTTTTCTTTGCTAGAGGCAACTGACGTTTAAAATGAATGTTTTTCCCCCCCTTTTTAATCAGTACTAGAATGAGAAGCCTATTGCTATAAGCAAGAGGACAGAATTATTATTTTCATCCTTTCTTTTCAGCCCCACTGTCATCATGCCATGTCTGGAGGTGATCCTCTGAGACCCATCCAGCCTAGAAAGATGAAGTTGATGTGTTTTAGATAGCTTTTAGAGAGATGTGGATAGAGGATGGAAATTGCATGCCAAGGGAAGCAAAATGAGCAATTTTTCCTCCCATTTCCCCTCCTCTCTTCATAGGATCTGTGCTTACTCATTCATGAAGGCTTTCTTGTGACACTCCATACATTGGTGTGGAGATAAAAAGTCACACAAAATGCCAGTTGGCAGAAAAAAAAGGGAACCCAGACTACATTATTTTGCAGGATAACTGCATACCAGAAGAGACGTGGCTCTTTAATGTTATCAAAACACTATCACAACTACCAATCTGTATTCACATTTTGACCTGCACTCTAAGTGGCTGGTGTCGAGATATTCAGAGCCTTTTTACAAAGCAGTTTAGGATGGTCTCAGCTTTTGAAAGAAAATACTCGTGCTATAATATACAGCATCTACATCGAGTGGGAGCCGTGGCCTATTTGCATACGCCGTATGAATGCACACATGGGTACCCTCGGTAGGAACGCTGAGAGTGTTTGCACCAAATTCTCCCCTCTGAGCCAGTCAGGAGCTTAAATAGAACAGCTACGTCAAGGGATTAACAGTGAGTGAAATCAGGGAGCGCTTCATTAGCAGTTCTTCATTTGTCATTAGGCACTTCACACGAGACCCGGGGCAACATTGTATTTACAGCTAATTTTAAACAGATATTTCAACCTGCCGTGAGGGCAACATGGGCCTGGTGGACTCCTTTAGAACAATTCAGGCATTTGGTGCTGCTGCAGTGTATTTACTTTGTGTTGAGGGGCGTCATTTTAAGTGTAAAATTCCAACACTTTAATGTCATGACATGGAAAGATAGCATGTTCATCACCTTCCAATGCACTTCTAAATCTTTGCTGTCTTTCTGAATCATGGTGATGTGATATTACACCTGCCAGTGATCTCACAAAATGGTAATTCATACTATTAATTAAACCACTGAGTGTTTGTTGTATAAGAGTAATTAAGGGATGGGGTTAAACCGGGTCAAAGCCACTGGAGCTGAGTTCCTGACATGCCAGAGATCAGCTCTGTTTCCTTCATTATCACAGAATTACAAAGTCACTCATACTACAACAAGCAAATACAGAATATATTTTCTTGGACTTTTTAAAATAGCTCTAGCATTGCTCAGTTTTGTATGAATTTCATTCCATATAGTGCTGTCCAAAAGTCTTAAGCCACCCCTCATTTCTTTATATTTGGCTGGAAAAACAGGAAATAGGTGCAGCAATGTATTGAAACATGTGCAAATATAAATGGAAATACAGTATATAAGGCAAAGTTTGCACAGTTCTCAATCATGATTCCAGTTAGACTAAAACAGATGATAAAGTAGTGTATCTGCCTAGTTATGAACAACTCACTACCATGAGCGTGCAGTGTCCTTGAGTTTTCAGTCAGATCTACCCCTTGTTAAAGGGGCGTTCACAAAGAAAGCAATTCACACATTGCTGTGTTGCTGACGGCTGGTTGCTAGTGGACATTCCTGGCCCCAGTTGCCTAGATAATCCACTAAAGTATTTACCATCCTTTCATACAGCACTGTACAAAAGTCTTGAGCCACCCCTCATTTCTTTATATTTTGTTAGGAAAATGGGAAATAGGTGCAAAGATTTACTGAAATGTGCAAACATACATGGAAATACAGCATATAAGTTTGTACAATTCTAACAAGCTTGAAAGTCAATTATTTATTCTTCATCACAGCCTGAACTCTCTTAGGCAGCTTTCTTGTCATTTCTTTAAGTAGTCTTCAGGAATAGTTCTCCAGGCTTCTTGAAGGACATTCAAAGCTCTTCTTTTGTACTCTGTCAAGATGATCCCACACTGCTTCAGTAATGTTGTGGTCCGGGCTCTGGGGAGGCCAATCCATGACTGATAGTGTTCCATTGTGTGTTTTTCTATCCAGGTATGCTTTCACTGCATTAGCAGTGTGTTTGGGATCATTGTCATACTGAAAAATGAAGCTGGTTATCAATCAGATGCTTTTCAGATAGTATTGCATGGTTGATCAAAATTTCCCTGCACTTTTCTGCATTCACAATTCTACCAGTTTTGGCAAGATCACTACAGACTGAAATGAAGCCCAAACCATGACAGAGCCTGCACCTTGTTTTAAAGATGGCTGCACTCACCTCTCTCCTGACCTCCTCCGTACAAATTGACAACAATTTGAACCAAACGTTTCAAATTTGGATTCATCACTCCATAAGACCTGTTGTCACTGATTTTCAGCTCAGTTCTTGTGTAATTTGGCATACCTCAGCCTTTTCTCCCTGTTTCCCTTCCTTAAGAATGGCTTCTTGACAGCCACCCTTCCACTGAGACCATTTCTGATGAGGCTTCAGTGAACAGTAGATGGATCAAATGAAGGCCCAGATGCATCTCTCAGATCCTGTGTCAGGTCTTTGCTGGATTTTTTTCTGTTTCCTAAGAACATGACTTTCAGATACTGTTCATTTGTTGTAGATAGTTTTTTAGGCCTGCCACTTTTTCTTTTGTCCTCCACCTGTCCAGTTTTTTCCAGACATGCTGCATACCATGCAAAGATACGCCAAGTTTTCAGCTCTAGCTCAATCACTTTTTGGGAATCACCTTGTTGGTGTAAAAATACTATTTTATGCTTGTTAAACTGTGTTATCTTTGGCATTTTTCAACTAAAGAAATGGGAGCAAATTATATGTTTTTGCAACAGGCTGCTAGTAACAAAGTGCCTAAAGATACAATTTAAAATTGGTTCTTTGCTAACTTGTCTGTTATGTGCAGACACAACACTGGTTCATCCCTTGAGTTAGGTGCTTTTTTAATGCTCGAACGATTCATAGGTTAGTGTTAAAGAAAAAAAATCCTCTGAAAATGGTCAGGTACAAGGACTGGACTGAAAATGAGTGAAAAAGCACCCAATGTCCAAGACTTTGAAAGACCTTCACAAAGCCTGGAGAACTATTGATCAAGACCACTGTACAAAATTACAAGAAAGTCTGGCTTCTTGGAGGGAAAATATAAAGAGACGAGGGGTGGCTCAAGACTTTTGCACAGTAATGTATAGTCAGCTTTGTTAGCTCTATTTCATTCCACACTGACAGCATTTTCCTCACTGGGCTTTCAGTTGAGATATTCATTCAGTCTCTCACCTCTGACCTGAAGTGCAAAGAGAATTACTGAGCAAATGAGGCAAACAAGTGTTAATTTATTAGTACCTAATTAATTATACAGCCAGCTGATTTTGTGTAAATCATGTTAACAATCTGGTTCAGTGTGTTTCTGTGTGGATTTGCCTCTTTTCGTGCCACATTCATGCAGTTTTCTGTGCTTTGCTTGCAGGCTGTTAATAACAATTCTAAATGCATCTGTGATTCATCAAAAAAATAAATAAACTCAAATGAAAAGCTGATATCAGCAGTTCTGCTCGTGTGTATATTTCTGTGAGTGAATGAGTTTCCGGCACCAATTTAGAAAATGTGCCAATCTGAAGGCAATCGAAGACGTACATTTCCTAAAGTCAGACTGTTCTCGACTGACTGTGAGGAGTTTATAAAAAATGCATAACAAAATAAATACAATGATTTACTGGAAAAAATGATTTTGTTTTTACATTGGTTGGTATTCCTCAAAGCTAACTGATAACTGATATAAGTCTCTTTGCTGCTGTATGTCTCTGGCAGATATGTATCGTCTGGAGTTAGCCGGAGGTCTCGGGGTCATATTGCTGCTGCTGGGAGTCCTAACTGCACTTTATAAGTGTTACAACCTGGAGATCATGCTCTGCTACAGGAGACACTTTGGGAGTGATGAAACTGAAGATGGTAAGCCGTTATGAGCGCTCACTTTTCCTTCAGCACACTCACACAGCAGAGGGGGTCAGACAGGGGTCAGAACGCTAACATGTATCAGCATTGATAAGAAGAGCAGAGAACTACAAACATGGAGAACAGCAGCAAAATAAAAGCATCGGCATTCAAAATGAAACCAATACAAGAAAGTGATTATGCTATTACCCTACAGTTTGTGTTATGCTCCTTGTATATTCCTAATCTCAAAGTTGTACAGCACATAAGATTCACAGTTACGTAAGCCTACACTCACAGAAGGCAATTATTGAAGAAAAAAAAACAGCAGAGTAAATGAAAATGATTTGTTTTCATCTATTGATGGAATGAGGAGCTTATTCGTGCAGCACTTTTCAAAAGTTAAACTGACAAAGCAATATACGATAGCTACCCAAACAAAAGAAATAGCCAAAAGGAAAATTACAAAGATGTAAGTTTGTAGTATTGATTTCAAGTATTGATTTCAAGTTAAGGTCCTAAGGCAGCTGGATTTTTGTAGCAGTGCATTTACCAAAGATCTATTGCTGTTTTCTCATCAAGTCCACATGTATTAATGATCAGAAAGTGTCCACATCCAAGAAGTGGGAACTCTTTGGTGCATTATTTACAGAGAGACTGATAAGACTGCACTGTATGAAGTACTGTACTCACAGAATGACAGGGAAGTATATTCTTGTTTGCTTTGTCACATCTGCACCTTCCAAACACTGTTATTTACTGTCCTGTGCTCTGTCTGTATGTGTCTCACTGTCTCCACAGATAATAAGGAGTATGATGCCTATCTGTCCTATACGAAAGTGGACCTCGACTCTTTGGGCAGGTCAGATTCCTCGGTGCATGTGTACAGTTCTGTGCTAAAGTTTTTGGCACTAAATGTAAAGTGAGGATTCTTTTAGAAATATACAAATGCCATGAAGTGGTTTTTTTTTTTTTTTTTTTTTTTTTTAAAATGGGACAA
>VUQI01060659.1:0-10015 GCA_015106735.1 Paratilapia polleni
ATTGCAGCTTAACTAAGGGATGGTTCAGGGTCATCCTAGGTCCTGGACTATAAGCTCTATCAAAAAGGAACGTTTTAAGCCTAATCTTAAAAGTAGAGAGGGTGTCTGTCTCCTGAATCCAAACTAGGAGCTGGTTCCATAGGAGAGGGGTCTGAAAGCTGAAGGCTCTGCCTCCCATTCTACTTTTAAATACCCTAGGAACCACAAGTAAGCCTGCAGTCTGAGAGAGAAGTGCTCTATTGGAATAATATGGTACTATGAGGTCTTTAAGATATGATGGGGCCTGATTTTTCAAGACTTTGTATGTGAGGAGAAGGATTTTAAATTCAATTCTGGATTTAACTGGTAGCCAATGAAGAGAAGATAATAATAATAATAATAAGGGAGAAATATGGTCTCTCTTTCTAGTCCCTGTCAGTACTCTCGTTGCATGAATTCCTTAGCTTCCTGCTTTTCAAGAGTCACTAGAATCTTGTAGGTCTTATGGTTGGGAAGTTATTCCTGATTATTTTCAAGCATGTCATTTTAGTAGCTTTTGTCTAAAGTGGGAGAAAGTTTTTTTCTTTTGTTTTGTTTTTCTTAATATAAAGAAACTATGCAAATTTTGGTTTATATCTATCTACTGCCTGATTTTAGGGAAAACCTGGTTTTGTGAAATTTGTGTGTCATCAAATTGTGATAAATACACATATTATTAAAATTTCAAGTGATGCAATTCCAACTATATGCACTCTGCCCTACTTTTTTAAGTCATGGTTAGGTATGTTTTCAGTACAGTGAAAAGAAACACAAAACATGAACTTTTTTTTTTTTAAATAGTGGTTTACTGAACACACTTGGGGTCTTAGTATTTAAAAAAAAAAACAACTTATTTTTAGAGAGCGCAGAATCTCTACAATCGATTTGCAGTCTAAGTTCTTCTCCCAGCTGGATAGTCATTCTGCAAACCTTATGCAGGCCTATGCCAAGAAGGGTGGAGGACAAGGGAGAAAGATCAAGACCATCATGGCACCTATAATCCAGGTATGATACCAATGTAAAAGTGACAGAAACTTCACTGAAAACCTGGCCATTGTAGAAATGACTTTGAGCACCAAAGCCAAATCCATATTAGGGATCGCTGTATCAAAGTGAGTTGCAGTGAACATCTAAAAACCTTTCTAATTATCCTAAAAAAACAAAATCTGCTCTGCTATGAGGGTCCTCTGGAATCTGTTTATGAATTTATTAAAGCTAAAAACAATTTGTAGTGCAAAAATGCAGTTTGAAGCACAATATGACCACTGAAAATGTATACTACTACTAAGGCCTAAAATAAGGCACTACAATGCTGTCCTTAACGGCGGTCTTCATTGAGATGGCAAGTGTTCTTTCAACACTGGTTATTGTGTTTATTATAGTGATGCATGAAAAATGTGAATCCTTTTGGAATGGTCTGTCTTTCACACATTTCAGACTTTACTGAACAGGTAGGTAGCATAGGTCACATCTTCATCTAAGATACATTTATATAAAGTATGGCATGATTAACTTAAAATACAAAGTAGTAAATATTAGTAAAATAATGATGATTTATGTCTGAAATATACAGACTATCCCAAAAGGATTAACATACATTCATGAATCATTGTATACAATACTAGCCTCTAAACACTTTCATGATGTGACTTCTTGTGAATTTAGTTAAAAATTGTCTGAAGTGTGTGAAACTACTGGTTTGTTGAGATGGTTTTCCTGTTTTTTTTTCTGTGATCTGCATATTAAAACTGACACTACTGAAGTCAGAAGAGAATGCATCCTCCAAGGTCTTTGCGTGTACCTGAATGAAGATCCAGAGAAGCTGGTGAAGGAATACCTGGTATGTTAATTTACCCGTGTCTTCACTGATCAAATGATCAAAGTTGCAGTGGATGGGGTTTCCCTGTGGGTTCCTAATAGCTTTAAAATGAGGAAAAAATGAGGTCTTTAAAATTTTTTCTTCTTGTATTTCTGTCACTCAGGTAATACATGCACCATACTTTTTCCCTTTCTCTGACAATATACCTTACTCTGATGGAAGAATAAACACTGAACTCATGACAAGCAATTGTTAAGGCTTATGTGTTGAAGAGCTCACCTTGATTCAGAAAAAATATCAGGTGGTTGTTTGTTTGATTACATTTGCATTACTGTATTATGACTATGTGAATAAAGTTGATAGCTCTTTAACAGTAATTGTGTGCTATTAAATGCACATTGTTAAAATTGTTGAAAATTATGGAACATAAGTGATGCACATCAGTGAAATCAGCTTTTGTCCCCCAAACCTATAAATATCTGCATATTGCAATCACCTCTTGAATGAGAGCCTTTGAGGTTAATCCCAGCCACATTCCAGTCATTGCTATTTTTTTCTCATTTATTTTTTTTTTGTAATCAAGAGGACAAACTGTGAATGTAAAACCACCTCTGCTCTGTCTCCTCCACATCTCGCTTTAGTTCTTCACTCTGGTTAATGTAGCTTATCTCTGTGCAGCAGCAGATGGATTTATGTCTATGGGCAAGACAAATCACCATGAAACAAAAGGACTTTAATTCTTCAGCTTTTCCACACTTGTGTGCACTCTGGATATTGGTGGCACTTCATGCTGTCAGATCAGTTTTTCACAGAGAGCTTCTACTCTCTGTCCACAGAGACTTTCTCATTAATGTCAGCTGTTGTTTTACCAGCTGGAAGGCTGAAGCCAGTGCATCCACAGTATTTTTGGTGCTTTATTTGAAGAATCTGGCATTGTTTTTAAATCTTTGTTGTCTCTCTTGAGCATAAACATTTCCTTTATCGGTCTATGAATAATGCTCTCAGGAGGAGTGGATACGACTTTTGTTCACTGTTCATATTATTAAGTATATCAATATTTTATTTGAAAGTGTGTATTGTATACTTTAGGCTGTCATACTTTTTATTTAACAAG
Organism: Paratilapia polleni; assembly: GCA_015106735.1. NCBI lineage: Eukaryota > Metazoa > Chordata > Actinopteri > Cichliformes > Cichlidae > Paratilapia > Paratilapia polleni. Next base: position 2,952 of record VUQI01060659.1, read on the forward strand.
GAGTCCTTTTTATTAATTCCACTTCAAGTCTTGGGTTGTTTATTCAGTATGCTTGCATATAAAGCTATCTCTTTAATTTGACTCCATTACTTTCTGTAAACTTCTGCTGGAGTCAGCCAGCACAAGTCAACAGTTTCCCTGAGGAAAACGGATTATCCAAACATCAAATTCTTGGGTGAGAAGAAAAGTCATGTGAAAGCAATTAAATTCAGGTAAAATGTATTTTTATAATGTATATAAAAATACAGTTTACATAAATAATCTCAGGGCACACAGAGTTGGTAGGTCCAGTTACTACAAATGAGCAATATGAAACTGAGAGAAGACACAGAGGTCAAGGCACCAACTACAGGAGAGAGAATACACCAAGTTACTGACATTCAATAGCGGTATAGAAAAAGAGGACACTGCATCATGGGTGGTTCCCTCAGCATCTTAGGCCCACAGCATAATTAAGGGATGGTTCAGGGCCACCTGATCCAGCCTTAACTATAAACTTTATAATTACTCCAAGGTTCCACTCAGTAGTGCTGGAGGACCAGGTAATTTCAAGAGTAAGTATTATTAGATGATGTGCTTCTGATATGTTTCAGACCACATATAATAGCATCAGTTTTATTTCAATTTAAAAAAATTAGTGGTCATTCAGGCCTTTATGGTAAAGTCATACTTGTAGTTATACTAACTGCTTTGTTTCATCAGTCTTCATGGATAAATATGGTTTGGAGCGATCTGCATAGTAATGGAATGCTACAGTGTCATGGTCCCAGGTTTTGGACAGAGAGTTTTCAGTTTGTGGACTTTGAGTTCCTGTTTATTATTTTGTATTCCATTTGATTTCTAGTTTGTTTACTCCTGATTATGGTTTTCTTAAATATCTTAGACCTTTGTTTCAGTTAATGGTTATTTCAGTTAGTATTCTGCTTTAAGCTTATTCAGTTTAGTCTCCTGTTACTTTATTAGCCTCTTCCTTCTGTGTCAAGTTATATGTTCTTTGTCTCTGTGTTTTGGTTTTTCCTATATTATTTTGATAGTCATTTGTCCATGTGCATGGTTCTTAGTTGACTTCCCTTGTCTCTTCTGCTGCTTCTCTTCCGTTCAGTTGTGTCTTGTTTTCCCCAGCTGTCTCCACTCCCCTGATTGCTCTTCTATGTGTGTGTGTGTGTGTGTGTGTGTGTGTGTGTGTATTGTGCTGTCTTCCCCTCGGTCTTGGTCAGAGCATCTGTTCTTATTGCCCCAGTGTTTCCTAACTTTATGTTTCTGTAGTTTTCTCTCTGAACTTTATGTTTTGCCTCTTTGACCTCTGCAATAGTCAATAAATGGCTCGGTTTCTGTTTAATCTACTCTCCCTTCACGCGTCTGCATTTAGGTCCTCCTCGTCACACTCCACATGGTCTGTATAACCTACAGATTTTGGCAGTGTGTCATAATAATCTTCCCTAAAGGAAGCGAGTGAGCATAAGGTTAAAAGTATCAGTCCTAGCACATAACCAGAATCCATGATTAACCTCATTATTTACATGAACAAATTGGAATCCTATAAATATGAGTTAAACCAGCCAAGTGCAGTTCCTTAGTGCTAATGATATTTTCCAATCTCTGTAATAAAATGTAATATACACTTACTGGACATTTTATTAGGTACACCTGTTCAAGTGACACAAATATCTAATCAGCCAATTACATGGCAGCAACTCAATGCATTTAGGCAATCAAACAGATTTCAAACAGGGCATCAGAATGAGCAAGAAAGGTGATTTAAATGACACTCAACGTGACATGGTGATTGGTGTCTGTCTCGTTTCGCACTGTATGAATAAACTTCACTAAGCACACTGACATGCTATTTCTAGATGGTCTTTATTCACTTAACCAGAGCAACATGACAACAGTCTTTTTTTAGTCTGAACACTAGGCTTGCACACAGTGAGAATGCACAAAAGAGATCGCAGCTGACCACAGCAAACATTCAGGGCCCAATAGGAACAGTCATCTCATAATATGCACAAATCATGCTGTTAAACAAAAGCATCCAATATATTCTCTGTGAATATTACAGTGTCAGACAGGTTGGTCTGAGTATTTCAGAAACTGTTGATCTACTGGGATTTTCCCACACAACTATCTCTAGGGCTTACAGAGAATGGTCAGAAAAGAAAAAATATGCAGTGAGCAGACGTTCTCTGGGTGAAAATGCCTTGTAGATGCCAGAGGTCAGCAGAGAATGGTCAGACTGCTTCAAACTGATAGGCAAGCAAAAATAACTCAAATAACCACTCGTTACAACCAAAGTATGCAGAGCATCTCTGAATGCACATCTTGAAGCAGATCTAGTGTATACTGCATCACAATAAACTTCACCACAATACTGCAAACTAACCAGTTTAGCTTGCACTACACTGTATGAAACTGGCTGGTATTTTCATGCAACCTTTGAATGACTCAAAAAATTTGCTTTGCAAGACATTTCACAAAAACATAATTCAAACATAATTCAGCACATGTATAGATCCAATATCTGATTTAAAAACTCTAAAATGAACTAGGACACTACATGTAAGACTTAAATTTCCAGTTTATCAAATTTCACTTGCTGAGCAGTCCTTATCTTTATAATCTCTCATCTTCCTCTCCTGTCCTCTTTCTTACATCTTTCTCCATCTCTCAGTGTCACACATTTAGGACAACTGTACATTTAGCTAGCAGACACATTCTGTGACAAACAGTTTGTCACAAAATGTGTCTGCTAGCTAAATGTACAAATTTGTATATATGTACATATTTGTTGAGCTGTTTGAAAAGTTGAATCTGAAATGACCTGCCACTTAAATAAACATTACTCCATTTATGCTGGCTCCTCTTCTGTACCACTAGCTAGATGCTGAATACCGTGACCAAAACTTTATTTACATCTGCACCATGAACACGTCACAGGGATGAGAAGAAAAAAGTGATGAGCTGAAGGTGTAAGTGGGCCATGGGATGTCAATATTTTCTCATTATTGAGCAAGTATCTCCATGCCGTCAGTCTGCAGCACACAAAAGATTAACTCGTTCGCCAGTAATATGCATTAATCTGCCTATCAGGTTTAACTGCTCACAAGCTGAAGGTGTTTCTTGGCACACTTTGGGGTGGCTGTGGCTCAGGAGGTAGAGCGAGTCGTCTACTAATCAGAAGGTCAGTGGTTCGATCCCTGGCTCCCCTAGTCTGCATGCTGAAGTATCCTTGGGCAAGATACTGAACCCCACATTGCTCCCGATGCATTCATCGGAGTGTGAGTATGTGTGTGAATGTTAGTAAGCACTTAAGTGTAGATAAAAGTGCTGTATAAATGTATGTGTGACTGGGTGAATGTGGCCTGCAGTATAAAGCACTTTGAGTACACAAAACTGAGTAGAAAAGCGCTATATAAGTACCAGTCCATTTACCCTTTGTATCAATTGAGCATCTTTTAAATGAATGAATGATTTTTTTGAATGATTTTTATTTTGGTCATTATTAACATTTTCTTTTTCAAAACAAGAACAAAAAAAAGAAGAAGTTAAATAAATGTTGACGATCAAAAATTGAATTCAATGTGAAGAACACAAGTTACTGATCGAAAAGGTGTAGGCTGAAGCTTAAGCTTATTACACCTACACTTATTACATACAGTATATTGTAAATGGCAACACTTTTCTAATTAGATTTCACCAAAGCAAACACCAAAGAAAATATTAAATATTAAGAATAAACATTATACAAGGTCAAAAACACATTTTTCATAAACAATGATAATCATGTCTCCTTTTTATATTTGTTTACCACCTGATTTTTGAACATTTTTAAAAATTTACATGGTGAAGAAAATTTTACAAATCCAATTCATTTTAAAAACTAACCAAAGTTCAGTTTAAACTATGTGAACTTAATTCCTGATCACAATTACTCCACGTTTACCCCTCTGACAGATATACATCTTTTTTTAACATTTGTCCTGACCCTCACTTTTTTGAACATGCTTTTTCCTCTGAGTTCATACTTTCTCTCTAATTTCAAACAACCTCATAATACAATTTGGAAGGAGATTATTTTGTGCTTTGTACATTATCACTGCAGTGTTGAGCTTAACTAAATCACTAAATTTTAACGCATGCAGTTTAATGAATACTCTGCTGGTTGATTCATGATAATTTGATCCATTTGTAAATCTTATACCTTTCTTCTGCAATACATAACCTGGATAAGTGTTGGTTTTGTATGTGTTTCCCCATACCACCACACAGTAGGTCATGTGTGGAACTATTAGGGAACAATATAGCGTGTATAATGATTTTTGATTTAAGATATCATTAGTTTTATATAGTATTGCAATGGTTTTGGACAGTTTTGCTTTTACGTTGTTTATATGAGTCTTCCAACATCATTTATATTCAGTTATCATGCCCAAAAATCTGGTTTCATACACTCTGCCTATTACAACGTCATTCATCATATTTTTGGCTTTATTTTTTATTTACCTGTTACTAAATATTATGAACTTTGTTTTGCTATAATTTTGTGATAATTTATGTCAAACCATTTCTTTAAAAGTTTCAGTTCCCTTTCCAGTGTACTAGGAAGTTGTTCCAAACCTTTACCAGAGCAATATAAATAAATGCTATCAGCAAATAAAGAGAATTTTAACAGCTTAGACGTGTTACATATGTCATTTATGTACAGTATAAACCGTTTAGGGCCCAGCATGGAACTTTATGGAACCCCACAGGTAACCTTCAAGAAACTGGAGTCAACATTATTTATTTGTACATACTGGTACTGTATGTGCTCAAAGTATTCTCTTTCTGTGGAGACTGTGTTTAAAGAGCAACATGGACATTTAAAAGCCAGGACTTATAAATTCTTCACCATGGCCATATCTAAATCTTTAATGCTTTAAGAGATCAGTCTTTCTTGGTGTTTCAAATGTGCAAATTTTACAAATCCAATTCATTTAAAAAACTAACCAAAGTTCAGTTTAAACTACTGTCACAACCTGGCTCATAGGCTGCAACAAAAAAAGAGGGAGACTAGACGAAGTAGTGACAAATAAAGGATAATTAATTTTACGGAACCTAATTAAAGAGAATGTGTTTGTCAGCAAGTCAGTAGTGTAAAGCATCCTTGGATGTGTGGCAGTGTGTGTGTAAAGCAAAAAGTTACTACTTAACTCACTTATTATGTGTTTTGTTGCTTTGTTGTGTGTTTTGTTTTCTCATTTTTAACTTGTACTTTGCATCAAGATGTTTAAATGCAAAACAAAGGGGAAAAAAATCAGTTTCACTATATCCGAAGTTACTGTACTGTATCTGAAGTTAGGGCTCCATTTTTTCCCAGCTTTGACTTTGATTTTCTGAAGTTACAGGTCTCCTAGCAAGAACTCAACAATAAAACCAAAATATATTTTAAGCATTTCAGTGTGAGTGTTTGATTATTGGGGTTGTAAATTTGCTTATCCACTAATCTGAGTTGATGTAAGATTGTGAAAAAAAAAAAACTGGAGGAGAGAGAGAGAGAGATGGAACTGGAGAAGCTGAGTCCTCTGGGCTAAGATAAATGCTGTCTGTCAGTGTAATCACTTAAGCTGTTTTATATGGTGATACCCAGGCACCATCCCTCCCATAGTTGTCTGGAGTGATTAACAAGCTAATGGTGAGCACTTTACCTCAAACACATACGCACATACACATACACACATACAATAACAAAAGGTGTTTATGCACACCCTGTTTGCCATGTAATAGTGAAAGCTGGTGTTTTTACACACCTTTGCAAATGCCATTGTAAACGCCTCCCATATTCAATTCAATTCAATTTCAGTTCAGCACCCTGAGAAGTCTACATTTCACAGCCTCCAGTTTAGCTTCATGGCTGTCAACATCTTGATTTTTTGTGACTAGAAGTATTTAGATGAGAGGGTGGAGTGTTGAGTTATCAGCCAATCCTAGTAAGCTTGGTTGTCAATTTGCATCCCTAAACTACAGTTTCCCACTAATTAGTGATAAGTGACAGAAAAAATATTAGTCTAAAATATCATCCACGCAGGCTTGCAAGTGTGATTTCTGGGCATGCATAATATACACTATTGCCAAAAGTATTCACTCACCCATCCAAATCATTGAATTCAGGTGTTCCAATCACTTCCATGGCCACAGGTGTATAAAATCAAGCACCTAAGCATGCAGACTGCTTCTACAAACATTTGTGAAAGAATGGGTCGCTCTCAGGAGCTCAGTGAATTCCAGCGTGGTACCGTGATAGGATGATAGGATGCCACCTGTGCAATAAGTCCTCGCTACTAAATATTCCACAGTCAACGGTTAGTGGAATTATAACAAATTGGAAGCGATTGGGAACGACAGCAACTCAGCCACGAAGTGGTGGGCCACGTAAAATCACAGAGCGGGGTCAGCGGATGCTGAGGCACGTATTGGGCAGAGGTCGCCAACTTTCTGCAGAGTCAATAGCCACAGACCTCCAAACTTCATGTGGCCTTCAGATTAGCTCAAGAACAGTGCGTAGAGTGCTTCATGGAATGGGTTTCCATGGCTGAGCAACTGCATCCAAGCCTTACATCATCAAGTGCAATGCAAAGCAACGGATGCAGTGGTGTAAAGCACACCGCCAGTACTCAGTGGAGACGTGTTCTGTGGAGTGACGAATCAAGCTTCTCTGTCTGGCAATCCGATGGACAAGTCTGGGTTTGGCGGTTGCCAGGAGAACGGTACTTGTCTGACTGCATTGTGCCAAGTGTAAAGTTTGGTGGAGGGGGGATAATGGATGTTTGGTTGTTTTTCAGGAGTTGGGCTCGGCCCCTTAGTTCCAGTGAAAGGAACTCTTAATACTTCAGCATACCAAGACATTTTGGACAATTTCATGCTCCCAACTTTGTGGGAACAGTTTGGGGATGGCCCCTTCCTGTTCCAACATGACTGAGCACCAGTGCACAAAGCAAGGTCCATAAAGACATGGATGAGCGAGTTTGGTGTGGAAGAACTTGACTGGCCTGCACAGAGTCCTGACCTCAACCCGACAGAACACCTTT
>VUQI01060661.1:0-11504 GCA_015106735.1 Paratilapia polleni
ACAGTAACAGACGAAGTGTCGCTACAATCTGGTGCCGATTAAGAAGAGGAGAGGAATGTGAAACCGATACCAGCAACAGGTGAATAAACTTACAGCAGCTCTGTTACGTGCAGTATGTAAAACAACAACTCCTCAGTTAACCACTTCCCTTATTGCTCTTTCACTTTCTCTCTCCACCCTTCCCTCCCACACCTCCCCGCCTCACCGGGGGCCTTCCCAGAGCCGGTCTCCTCTTGTCCTGGATCCCCACGTCGGCTGGGCCCTGTGGCGTGGCGAACAGCAGGATTTCCCCAGTGCTGGTTGGGGCAGGGGCCGGGTGGAGTGCTTCATTGCTGGGGCTGGTGATGATCACTATCTGGTGGTCCTCACCCAAGTTGATACTCCCAGAGTTCAGCAAACTCTCAAAGTCTGCCAGCAGATCCTCCGACGTCTGTCCTGTTATCAGAGTCTCTGACATTGCAGTGTGTCACCAGGTACCCCTCTTCACTGGACTTTGGTGGTAGTAGTGGGGGTGTTACAACTAAGATGCTGTATTATGACACAGTATCAGCATCTACTCACATTTGCCATTTTTTTGTGAACAAAGGCAACAGTAGTTAACTCCTGTGAAGATTTGCTTGCATGAGTTCATAAGCAGCTGGAACATTTCTTAAAATACTTTATTTTCTTAAACATATGAACATTTTTTATATGTAAAGCGACGTCCTAAAAATCAGCCTGAGGCTGAAACTGCAAGAGAGGATGTGCTGCCAAACAGGAAATTTGGCAAATTAAATATTGCTAAATGCATACTATAAGTCTCCGCCGCCGATTCCTCATCAAAGAACGAGTCGCAAATTGGCCGTGGGAGAAATCCACGTTGGCAAGCTAGCAAAGGGAACAAGCTAATCTTTTGTTTTCATCTCTCCTGTCAGTACAGTAGAGCCAAGGCCTGGCCACACTGCCCTGAACAGCTACCACCTCTGCTAACGAGCTAGCTTCCAACCAAACAACAAAGACTCGAACAAGGTCACAAACAAACCCGTGCAGCCGTGAAACTCGCAAGTTGCGCCTTCAAAACGATAGTATTCCTCCTTACATTAAACACGGAGCGAAGTTAAGAGGCTATTAAAACTTTATAGCAGCTTACAGAAGTGAGCTATCAAAATAAAATATCCATTGCAAAAAAGCATCGCCCCAACTCAAAACCATCTTTGAGACTATATTTATGAAAGCGAGCATTAGTCCAGCGGAGAATACAGAGATGCGGTCGAATATAAATATATAGGGCACATTAGCATGCTAGCTAACTTATTAGCCGCAGTTCTTCAATCCCCTTGTTTTGTTGGGGCACGCAGGAAGCAGTCCGACAAAACTGGAAATATAAGCACATAAAGCAGCGAAATGCAAGCACACAGTTTAACATAACAGTCTGTGGGTCTTTGCTTGCTCACCCCGGGCGCAATCCACCCGTAAAAGCGCCGTCATTACCCCGTTATCGTCCTTTATTGTTGTTATTGTCTCAGCTGATCTACATCTAAACAAGCCCCTGACGGTTTTCGCGCGAAATCTTTTTTGCCGCGAAACCGACACGTGCGCCAAGCACACGGTTGCAATTGGTCAAACCTGTGCGCTTTCCGCAGGGCGGGGCTGACGAGCTCTGATTGGTGTAAGCGGGTGTCTGTCATGTTAGCGAACCCAGATTCATCGATGAGAGGCGACCCAAAGGTGCATTCACGCTCCTCGGAAAATAAAGAATTTATTTTATTTTTGTTGAAATAGTAGCGTTATAGAGCAATGTCACGCAAGTTATTCGCAATTAATATATATTTACATTATTGTACGTGACTTGGCTGTAATCAAAACGGAAATGTGTTACGTTCTTTCGTTTCGTCGGAGCAAAAAAGACTTAAGTCTCCGTTCTTTGAGGCTTTACACTAACTCACTAGTTGTATTTCTAACTGGTCTCCTATTGTGAACATTATTTAGAAGATATTTTCCTAAAACATCTCGTTTAAAGTGTTTTAATCTCCTTTTCCTTTGTCGAGCAGGGTTACCTCAAGAGGCAGCCCCTGGTAATCGAGCGCCTACCACGCAGTAGGAGGGCTACAAGATGGCGCAAGCAATATTTGAAGTGCTTGAAGGTAGGAATATTTCTTCGGTTACAACGAAATTAAAATTACACAAAACGTTTATTCCTATTTCAGACATGTCACTGTTGTAGGGTCATTTGGACGCGCAGAAAAAACAATGTAAATTCATGTAAAAGCCTCTATTTTTTGTTTCAATAATGAAAACAGCACATAGGAAGGACTCTGTATGAATGTAAACAAACAAATTAATTAATTACTCTTCCGACCTAATGGACAGCTCATTATGTGAATTGTTTTCATCGTATGGCAGTCACATAGTAAAATTATTTGCTGTTCAGGGTGATTTTCTTTGCGACAGGCCCTATTAATGACAACACATTGTAATATTGCTGTAATATACCTTAAAGGACTAACAGTGTGTTTGTTGTAAATTAACCATTATTATTCTAGTGAGCGCAGTATCAGGAGATTACTGTAAGCAGAATTGCAGTGGACTTAGAGATCACCCTGTAGAAAGCTGATAGTCTTCCACACTAATATTGTTTCTGTTCACAGCTACTTTTTCTTTTAATAAGATCAATTGTGTCTAAAACTACTAATTCATATTTAGAGATTTCATTAAATCATAGAATCATTGACTGCCCGGCATAAAGTGTATCTTTGCAGTAGGTGAACTCTTCTTCTTCTTTAGGCATGGACAACCAGACGGTGTTGGCAGTCCAGTCGCTGCTGGACAGCCAAGGAGGGGTTCCTGACCCTAACAGCCAAAACGTCTCTGGGACACCAGCAATCCAGTCTATGGGTATGTAATGGCAGCTGTGTTATCCTCCTGTTATTCTCCTGAAAATCATGTATGGCAAGAGGCATTCCATCCATCCATCCATTTTCTGATGCTTATCCGGGTCTTGGTTGCGGGGGCAGGGGAGCAGAGAAGCCCAGACCTTTCTCTCCCCAGCCACCTGCTCCAGCTCATCCAGGTGGACACCAGGGTGTTCCCAAGCCAGCTGAGAGATATAATCTCTCCAGCTTGTCCCGGGTCTTAGCCGGGGCCTCCTTCTGGTAGGATATGCCTGAAACACCTCACTTTGGAGGCACACCGGAGGCATCCTGATGAGATGTCCGAACCACCTCAGCTGGCTCCTTTTGATGTGGAGGAGGGGCCAGATGAAGAGCATTTCAGAAAACCCCTATGAAAACAATATGAACAAGGGACCAAGTTACCCTGCCCAGGAGAGGATTGCCGGGGCTCCACCCTGGAGCCAGGCTTGGGAAGGAAGAGTGGCTGGTGGCCAGGCCTTATCCCAAAGGAGCAACATGGGCCCACACTCCTGTGGAGGTCTACCAGAGACCCTGGCGGCCCAATCCCTAGTCACCAAGACTGGCATTCAGTTTAGTTTGATCAAATAGGACCACATGCCAGAATCCAAGGTTCCTGACAAATCTTGTTTTAAGATCTGTTTAGTCAAAGAAATTTCATTTAAAACAATGGTACAATGGTACTACAATAGCAGTACCATTGTACCATATGTCAGCAGTATTTACTTTTCATCCTGTTGTAGCTCGTGTTGTCTTTGTTTTGAGTTGAAATGTGAAATCCAATTCAATTCAATTCAATTTTATTTATATAGCGCCAAATCACAACAACAGTCACCTCAAGGCGCTTTATATTGTGGGGTAAAGACCCCACAATATTAGACAGAAAACCCCAACAGTCAGACGACCCCCTATGAGCAAGCACTTGGCGACAGTGGGAAGGAAAAACTCGCTTTTAACAGGAAGAAACCTCCGGCAGAACCAGGCTCAAGGAGGGGCAGCCATCTGCTGCGACCGGTTGGGGGTGAGGGGAAACAGAAGAGAGCAGAGGGAGACAGGACAAAAGACACACTATCTGCAATCACCACGTCCAGCCTTCCAAAATAGTTTTCTTTTAAAGGACCTAACCAGAAATTGTTTGTATAAAACAGCTGCAATGTCCTTTTCTCTCTTGTTTTTTGCTGCGTAAAACCTTTCTGCAGACGACGAAGACGTGTTCCTGTGCGGGAAGTGTAAGAAACAGTTCAACTCTCTGCCTGCCTTCATGATGCACAAGAGGGAGCAGTGCCAGTCTACTGCCCCCTCCCTGTCCACAGTGTCCTTGGCCTCCACCAATGCCTACACACCTGTCCCGTCTATCAGTTCAGTACCGCAGACTCCTGCCAACAGACAGGTGAGGAAAGAGAAAGGGCTTACTTTGTGGGTGATAAATTGCTTGATCAGTCAGTTAGTTGTACAGAGTATAAAGTGGTAATAAAACAGATAAGAAGTGTAGAAAGAAGTGGGAAAGATGTGGATGTGGGGCAAAGGTAACCTAAAAGTAAAAGTTTCAGATATTTTTGATATATTTTGTATTATTGTATAAGAGAGCAGGAGTAAGAGCAGGACTGTGAAGAATAAAAAAGATTTTCTCGCAAGAAGAATATGTATCCTCTGTTGAGTGGAAATATGATGTGTTTGACTTTGCACTTGTACAGGTGTCCACTTACATCACAGTCCCTCCCTCCCCTTTGACACACACTCTGGTCCAAGGCAACGTGCTTGTCAGCGACGATGTCCTCATGTCGGCTATCTCAGCCTTCACCTCCATCGACCAGCCCATGGCCGCCATGCAGACTCCCATACAGGTACTGTTTGCCCCTTTTCTCATTTCTTTATGTCCCTGCATTTTGAGTCATCACATCTTTGCTGTCAAATCTGCTTCCTTTATGACAGAGTAACCTGAGCATGCACACAGCTGGAGTATCCTACCTGCAACACCATCACCACCACCATCATCTTCATCAACAGCAGCAGCCCCCGCAGCAGCAGCCCTCCCACCCCCTGCCAGCTGGGCCGCCCACCCAGCAGACGCTCACTTCCCAGGTCCCGGCGAGCCACAGCAACTCAGTGGTGCAAGTTTACAGCACTCTGCCGCACATGGCCGGGGCTGGCGGTGGTGGCGGAGCTGAGATCCACACCCTGGGTCTGCAGCCTTTCCATCCCGTGCAAGTTAGTGAAGCTTGCTGTTTGGTTACCATCGCAGTACTAAATATCTTTTGCACCTTTCATTTTTCAATTTCTGTGCTCACGTGTCTTCCTCAGGTACCCAGTCAGGGTGTGGAGAGCCAGTCGTTCACCACCCCTCCTGTGTACAGCCCCGGGAAGCAGGGCACCAAAACAAAGATCTGCAGCATCACCACCAACATGACGGAGCTCGGTGACTTTGAAAAGGTCATCGTTCCCAAACGACCAAGGAGTTGTAAAAAAAGCTGCGATGGCGTAACAGGTAAGTGAGGAAAAAGATTAAAGAAGAATACCACAGAAGTAGAAGCATCAGGGAGGGCAAGTCTCTGGAAACAAAAAGGATCCATCACTGTATTTGTGCATACTCGTTAAATCCACTCAGAAACAGTATCAATAAGTTGTACAACTTGTAGGCTACAGTTATGAACTAATAAAACTGTAGTGGACAAAGGATAATGATCATTTATATAAAATTATTTTTAATTGTCTGAATTGGACTACTCAGCAGAGCAGCTCAAGGGAAGAGGTCCAAGGCTCAAGTGTAACTTCTGTGACAAAATCTTCTCGAAAAACTTTGATCTTCAGCAGCACATTAGAAGGTGAGTTACTTGCCAGCATGTCGACTCTACCCATTTAAAAAATAGGTGTGTATGCAGAAGAGGATTCATTAAAACAATTTTCCTCTTGCAGCCACACAGGAGAGAAACCGTTTCAGTGTATCGTCTGTGGCCGAGCCTTCGCCCAGAAGTCCAATGTGAAGAAGCACATGCAGACACACAAGGTGCTGAAGAGTTTGTGGTACAGAAATATCTGCATCTGTCCTCGTGGACTGACTGCAGTATTTAGACTCATGCAAAACAACATGCTAACAACAACTGTCTTTACCTTAAAGGTGTGGCCTATGAGTGTGGCCAGCACAGTGTCGAGACTACCAATCACAGTAAAGGTGGTGCCACTGTCCGCCAATGTGGAAGAAGGGGGCGGGGAGCAGCAGCAGCAAAGTGAACGGGATGAGGAGGGGCCACAGCAGCAGGGCTGTCAACAAACACAAACAGAAGAGCCAACACAAGCAGGTACCCGCTGTTAAATAATACACGATGAAAATGATATCAGTGACATTGTAATGGAAGTACCAACATTTGAATATGTCACATTCCCCAAGAAGTCCAGAGAATGTGAGGAAGTAACAATCAAAGTGTCCATGTTGAAAAAGGAGACAAATTAGTAACAAAATAAAGGCTTTATTAATAAACTTAAAGAGACAAACAAGCCGATATCTTTACCTAAGAAAAATAAATGCTAAAGCTCATAAGCTGGTCACAAAGTAAGAGTAAGTCAGAAGGTTAAAGGTTAAAGGCATGCTCCTCTCCACTGAGCAGGAGTAGACAGTCACAAAACACACAGTCCACACTGTAAAGAGAATGGCTCTCTGACCCTGGAGCTCTCCTCTCCCTGGCTTTAAGTACTTCTAGCCTAATTGCTAGTATAGGAGTCAAATGCCAAGGGGAGTACCTAAGGCAGGAGAGCGAGCAAAACACACCCACGCCGGCAAAATCACAGTAGGCCCCGCTAAGGCCGTAACAAATGTAATTTGTTGTCAGTATAAGCTGTGGTCAGTGCTCAGGAATTGAGTAGGAAGGAGACAACGTAGGATCATATTAAACATACGCTTAGATTAAAAGAAACACTGAAAATGTTTCAAACTGACATAAGCTACCTATACTCTGCAGTGTCTCAGTTTTCCTTTTAGCTTTAAAACCAAAACAGTTAGCTGAAATGCTAAAAAAAAAAAAAAAAAAGACGCCCCATAGTGTTGAGGAGAACAACACATTTTAATGATAACCCCCTGCCAGTTCCTCACTACAGGCATCATTTTTAGATTTTAAACACAGTCTTTTGAAAAATATGAGCTTCTACTGTAAGGTCACTTAGAGATAGGGTGAGGGGCTTGGACATCTGGAGGGATCTCGGAGTAGAGCTGCTGCTTCTTCGTGTCAAAAATACCCAGTTGAGATGGTTCAGGCATCTGGTCAGGAGGTATCCTGACTGGGTCTCCTTGCAATTGGATATGCCATGTCCAACTCCAAGGAGACCCCGGGGTAGACCTAGAACCTGCTGCAGAGATTATATATCTCATCTAGCATGGGAATAGCTTTGGGATCCCCCAGGAGGATCTGGAAAGTGTTGCTGGGGAGAAGGATGTCTAGAATACCTTGCTTAGCCTGCTTAGCCATATATTGTGCAATCTAAGTGAGAACAATCTGGGCAAATAACCTGAACTACTGGTGCAACTTGTCGCTCATCACCAGCACTACCCAGCAGATTTGCCTCCTTTGTCCTTGCCAAAGTGAACTTCCAGTTGATAGGTCTGCATTTTGACACTGTTGAACACCAGCTCAGAGAAAATGATTTCCATAGAGCGAGCCAGAAATAGCAGCGGCATTGAAATCAGTCCAGTGTTGCACAAGGAGACGACCTTGACAGGGACAGCTGCCAAATGTAAGTCAGGTAAGGTTTTTGCATTTTATGATTAGACTCACCAAGCTTTCATCCTAAAAACAGAGTGCTGCTCTGTCCCTCAGCTGTAACAAATGCTTTTGTTATTCTTTAAGAAATCAGTACCTTTTTGTTAATAATGTAGGTTACTGTCACTAACAAACCAGCTGCCTTTATAATTTCTTGTTAATGGTTTCTTGTCACATGTGGACAGTCCAAGTTTTAAAAGTAAAAATGGCTTCTGATCCAGCATCAGCCCTCACAGTAAACTCGATGTTTGACTGCAGAAGTGCCCGGGGAGTTGGAGGAGAGAGTGACTGAGGTTCAGGCTGATCCGGAGGGCAGCCAAGTGGAAGACGTGCAATCCAACCAGGGCCAGCAGTGTCCGGCTCAGACCAAACAGATCGTTGTGATCGACAGCTCCTACCAGTGCCAGTTCTGCGCCGGCAAGTTCAAAACCTACTTCCAGCTCAAGTCCCACCTGACCCAACACAAGGGGGAGCAGGTGAGTCCAAGAGAGAGTGGTAATCATGTTAACAGTGTGTGTCTAAAGAAGGTTTGCCCTTTGATTTTTGAGCAAATAGAAGACACCAGCTACCTGTAAAATGGGAGGCACAATTCATAAATACAATTCATAAATACATAATGGGGTATGAAAACTATGCCAGTGAGGTGCATTATCTCAAACATCCAGACACACAGGTTCAGTGACTTGGACTGTCTGTTTTCCCACAGGTTTATAAGTGTGTGTTAAAGTCCTGCTCCCAGACCTTCCAGAAGCTGGATCAGTTTTTGGAACACATCCGGACGCACCAGGAGCAGCTGACCTACCGCTGCCACCTCTGCAGCAAGGTGTTCCCCTCGCTGTTTGAGCTGGGACTCCACCAGTACTCCCACTCCCTCTGCCCACAGCAGAACACACGCAAGGAATCCACCGTGTACAGGTCAGCTCAACCACTTATACTCATGTAGAGGATACAGAGAGAAGGAGTTTGAATGGGTGGAGAAAGTCTCCCATCAACGATTAAGCTCCTCAACAAGAGAGGGCAACTAATTACATAAAGCATGAGTCCTGCAGATTTAAAAGAAGGTCTTGGCCGGCTTATTTTTGACACAAGTGACGCTGGTCTGAAGTTGTCCTACTAATAGACTTGCCCTGTTTATCCCAAGACAGATATATCATATTCCTCTGTTATGTAGTTTATCTTGAGCAGGTCTCATGTACACTGTTCTGCTGCTGTAAATACTCAGTTGTGTGTTAGCCCGTAGCAAAAAATAGTCTCTGCCATATGCACTATGTCATGTAGCTGTTTTAAAAAATTATTTAGCCTTTCTTACTGTCAACTATATGTCTATTAGTCATTTATACAGATGTCAGAATGAATGTATTTGTTGTTAACAGTAACAGTTTTTGTTTTTTCCTTCAGATGTGTGAAATGTCAAAGTCGATATTCTACCCAGGAGGCACTAGAACAACATCTACTAACTGCCTCTCACAGCTTTCCCTGCCCACACTGTCAAAAGGTACATTATGACACGCCTGCCGTTTCACCTTTTTCATATGTAAAGCTCTATGTACACACGTGTTATAGCAGGCTTAAATCTCCCCGTGCTTGATACATCTTGGCCTAAAATGTTTAGTTCATGAACTGAGGTTTGAGGTGTTCGGGCTTTTTGTTTTCCACGTTGCTTATTTTAAACGTCAATGCAGTGTGTGATCTGCCCCTTTTGTGACCATCAGGTTTTCCCATGTGAAAGATACTTCAGACGCCACCTCCCCACTCACGGTGTTGGCGGGAGGTTCAAGTGTCAGATCTGCAAGAAGGCCTTCAAGACGGAGCACTACCTCAAACTGCACACGCGGATTCACTCAGGTCCGAAAGAAGCCTCTAAAACTTTTAGCCAAGCCACCAGACAACTGCATTATCTTTGGTCAGTCAAGAGAAGATTGCTATTTCCATCTACGTTATTTTAGATTTAGCGGTATGGCTCTGTTCTAGGACCTCCCTGCACTTCCACACCATAGACTGTATATAAAACATGTACGCAGTTTCTGACTCTGAATTTTGAACCCTCAGTGTTAGGATTATAGATTTTTTTGTAGCCAGAAGTGACCATATTTGGAGGCTTCAGTGACTAGAACGAGTGCAGGTGAAGTGGGATTCATGCTTCTGTGTTAAATCTGCGCTATGCCGTAACTTACACCATAACCTGACATGCTGCTCGCTAGTAATGTACCTACTTATTGCGTCAACACAGCCCGCGACAACTGTGATTGGCCCGTTCAGCACTCCTATGCATTTCCAGCTACTCCTTTTTCTACTGCCATTTTTCAAATTGACCAGAAGAGAGTGGATCAACTCAAGCGCCAATTATTGTTTTGGTGGTGAAATCGCAGAGCAATGGCGGCACATCACACACAAGTATAGCCCGACTAGAGCCCGACCAATATAGCATTTCTGAGACCAATATTGATATTTGGTGATTTAAAAATCCAATATTCCTATTTATCAGCCAATATTTGACACATGAAACATAAACATTTCCCTAACATTTGTTATGTGTAGTTATTTATTTACTCGTTAATGCTCTGCTTGGTTATTGTGTTTGTGGCGTTCTAAGTACATGTGTTGCCAACAGAGAAGTTGCAGAGTGCCCTCGGGTGGACAAACTATGCTATGTCAACACTCATAAAGTGGTTGAAGGGTGTTTTTGCCGTCTCTGCTTTACTTTTTAAATTTTCATTTATTGGCCCTTATAAATGCCCATACCGATAGACTGGCTAATATAGGCCGATAATATTGGCCCATTGATAAATCGGCTGGGCTCTATCAGCAACTTGTATAGGCTATGTTGTAGACTCGACATAGATTCAAACCTCTAACTTCAAGCCTTAACTGTATCCAAATGGATGATTTATATTTTTAAAAAATCATTTAATTCTCTGTACAGTTATTATGAAGGGGGAAGTTATACTTAGAAAGCAAAGTTGTTTTTTGTACCAGGCTGTAAACTTGCTTTTCAACGCTGTAAATTGGACGAATTTTGGAGCTAGCCTTAAGTGGTCTTTCCAGGAACTGCAGTTTTTGGCACTTCCATGTTGTCTTAATTTTTCATCCCTGGAGGTCACCGCTTGTTCCATAAATGCAAACATGGAAAGCCAAATGCATGGAGAGGAGCTACAAGAGCACAGGACAGAGTAGAGCAGGCATTAACAGACAACAGACACGATGATGATTAAGTCAGACAGCATGACAAGGGTGAGCTGGGCTGGAGGTGGGTTGCAAAGCGGCTTGCAGATGTGCAACAACTGTAGGTTACAGCATCTTATGAGAGGTGAGATTGAGGTATGAGATTTGCCAATAGAATGAGAAGGGTATCAGCTAAACCATCAATTTACACTATATTGCCAAAAGTATTCACTCACCATCCAAATCATTGAATTCAGGTGTTCCAATCACTTCCATGGCCACAGGTGTATAAAATCCAGCACCTAGGCATGCAGACTGCTTCTACAAACATTTGTGAAAGAATGGGTCGCTCTCAGGAGCTCCGTGAATTCCAGCGTGGTACCGTGATAGGATGCCACCTGTGCAATAAGTCCAGTCGTGAAATTTCCTCGCTACTAAATATTCCACAGTCAACTGTTAGTGGTATTATAACAAAGTGGAAGCGATTGGGAACGACAGCAACTCAGCCACGAAGTGGTAGGCCACGTAAAATCACAGAGCGGGGTCAGCGGATGCTGAGGTGCATAGTGCGCAGAGGTCGCCAACTTTCTGCAGAGTCAGTAGCTACAGACCTCCAAACTTCATGCGGCCTTCAGATTAGCTCAAGAACAGTGCGTAGAGAGCTTCATGGAATGGGTTTCCATGGCCGAGCAGCTGCATCCAAGCC